>JAEANM010006268.1:0-18750 GCA_017656035.1 Myanophis thanlyinensis | reverse complement strand
TGATGATGATGATGATGATTGATTGATTGATTGATCATGCAGTCAGCCAGATGTTCAGACTGGATTTGGCATTTTTATCCACCTCTCGAGTCCTTCCCAAAGACACGGGATAGGCAGATATGGATGTTTGATGGTGTTAAAGGTATCAACGCAGGATGGAAGCTGTTCCAAGGAAAGCTGCCTTTTGCAATTGACTGACGGTGAATTTGTCAATGCCAATGATGCTCCAAATGTTTTGGGAATGCACCCGAGGCTCCTATGACTATTGGGACTACCTCTGCTTTCTTGTGCCACAGTCATTCTAATTATTAGTATTAATATTATATTTTAAATGTCCTATGGGTCCCTGAACAAAACTTGCAGGCTCAATAATAAAACTTTTCAACTTTGGCACCGGTTCTTTCCAACATCTTTCTCCCCCAGTCTGCCAGGTGAGATTAGCCTTAACCCTGTTGACTTTCTAGAATTGTCTTCAAATGTGGTTTTTCCTGCAGGCTTGGAATTATAAAGAAGTGGCTTTATTATGCACGAGTCTTTGATTTACAACACCTGTGCTCTTTATTTATGTTTGATTGTTTTAAAGGTTAGCTGAGTTTTTAATATTTGATTCATTGTACACTGCCTAGAGTTTCACTTGTAAGATTAGCCGCTACCTACATTTGATGGATGGATGGATGGATGGATGGATGGAGAGTCAGTTTGGTCTAAAAGCACCAGGCTAGAAAGCAAGAGACTGTGAGTTCAAGCCCTGCCTTAGCCAACCTGGGTTACTTTGGGCTAGTTATTCTCTCAGCTCAACCCACCTCACAGGGTTGGTGTTTTGGGGAAAATAGGAGGAGGAAAGTGTGTTGGATATGATCATCACCTTAAGTTATTTCTAAAAATAATACAGGCAGGTTACCAATAAATATTACTTTTTGTTTCTTTGTAGGTATTGTATTTGTTTTTCATCTGTTTCACCAAGAATATGTATTCAGAATAAGGAGTCATTATTTTTCAGAATTATTGTGAGAATATCAAATTTAAAATGTATTATACATATTGAGACACAGCTATCAATAATATAACAATGTTCTTGGTTTTTTTTTCAGGGTTTTGACCCACCACATCAGAGTGATAATCGAACTATTTATATTGCAAATCGTTTTCCCCAGCATGGTCATTATGTTCCTCAGAAGTTTGCAGAAAACAGAATAATCTCCTCTAAGGTATGGGAAAATTTAACACCTATACACATGCTTTATAAAGTGCAACAGTTCAAGTTAAGTTTTAGTGAGATATGTCAACATTTTTAAAAAAACAACTATCAGATGTGTATTTGGATTAAGGTATTTTATGAGCCATACTGTTAAACTAGTCCATTTATATATCATTATCTAATTTGTTTTTGTGATGCATTATATTTCAAAAGCTTGCTTAACTAAGAAAAAGTTCTAAATACTGTATCAGGTGAGTATATTTTTAGCCATTATAAGCAGCTTGCACAAAAACAATGTTGTGATTCCAATTTTCTGTTCTATGTGTGGTTTGAATCAATGTTACACTTTCCTAATGTTTATGTGATCCATCATCACTTATCAAGAATTCATAGATCTGTGTGGTGATTTTTATTTTGGATTAGAGAGAGAGTCAAATTAAGCAAATGATTTAATTATGGCTTAATTATATACAGGGAGTCCGCAGCTTTATGACCAGAATTAGGACTGGAATTTGGTCACTAAGTGATATAGTTATTAATGAATCATCTCATGAAGGACCCAATTTTACAACCATTTTTACCAAAATTGTTAAGCAAGTCACATGGTACCTACTAGGTGAATCTCACAATTGAATCTGTCTTCCCCAATTGACTTTGCTTGTGGACAGAATGACTGGGGAGGTGCTGCAGCTGTCAAAGATAGCCCAGTTACTAGGCTCTCAGATTGCAATCATGTGACCACAGGATGGTGCAACAGTTACAATTTTGGTGGCTAGTCCCGAGTCACTTTTTGCAAGGCTGTCATAACTTCAAACCATCAGTGAATGACCACTTGAACATTGAGGGTTACCTATAGGTGCAATACAAACAAAGCTTATTTATTTACATTGTTTAAATACCACCAATTCCATAAAGACACCTAGCTGTTTATAAAATTGAGCACAAAAATGTTAATTAAAATTAGTGACACAAGTTCACAAATTAATCTCAGTAAAGCTCAGAGCATTGATGTTCCCTAGTGTTTTCCCCTATATAGCTCGCATTTTGAAAGGCTCAGAACACGCATTTGCTACCATTTTTGCCAAATTGAGGTCTCTTTCAAAGAGGGATTTCTAGTAGCCAGTGTTCTTACAGTTGTTCTCCCTGATGGGGCCAGGAGAGGGCTTGGGACTCCTAGGTATAGTGAGAGGCCCAGACATTGTCTCCACCCCACCACATCTGGAAGGCCAGGACTGTCCCTCTCTGTTGCTCCACTTAATGATCGCAAATGAGAGAATTGAGATTGCAGTTGTTGATTGAAGTGGTTGCATGGCATCTCATTCAACGACCACTTGGATCAACCAATATTTCATATCTAGAGCATCGGTGGTGCAGTGGTTAAAGTGTAGTACTGCAGGCTACTTCTGCTGACTGTCGGCTGCCTGCAGTTTGGCAGTTCAAATCCCACCAGGCTCAAGGTTGACTCAGCCTTCCATCCTTCCGAGGTGGGTAAAATGAGGACCCAAATTGTTGTGGGCAATATGCTGACTTTGTATAAAACGCTTAGAGAGGGCTGTAAAAGCACTATAAAGCGGTATACAATTCTTAAATGCTATTGCTAGTTATGCTTGTAGTGGAGGAATATTATTGAAGGCAATTGCAGTGCATTTAAGCTAAGCAACTTCATAGACAATTCACTTTACAGGTAGTCCGTTTATTTAATTCAAAGTTACAATAACACTGGGAAAAAAGTAACTTATAACCACTTACAATTGTTACGGTATCCCCGCAGTCATACAATCAAACTTTGGGTGCTTTGCAACCAGCATGTATTTACATTGAATGCCCATCTCTTGAAAACCCATCTCTTCCAGCTAGCCGGCCTGGCCTGACATCTCAGGGTTATTTTAATATGTTAGTCAATTTTAATTTTATAGTTAATTTAATTTTTAACTTTTAACTGTAATTTTTAAACTATCAGCGTATCTAATTATTTTAATTGGCTTTTAGATTTTGTTTATGTGTTTTTTTATTTGCTGTACACTGCCCCGAGTCCCTAGGGAGAGGGGGCGGTATATAAATTCAATAAAAAATAAAATAAAAAAATGCAGCATTCTGGGGTTCTGGAATTGTCATTTACAACCTTCCTAGGGAGTGTCTGACCAGCAAAGTTAATGGAAGAAGCCAGGTTCACATAATGACTGCATGATTCACTTAACTGTAATGATTTACTTAACAACCATGGCAAAAATGGTCAAATGGGGTATGACTCTCATAACAACTGCCTCGCTTAGCAATTTTGGACTCAATTGTGGTTGTAAGTTGAGAATAAATTTGCAACAAAACACTGAAATTCATAAAGAAAATGAATTGATATCTGATATTGGGTTTTCTACAGTGTAGGAGGTGTTATCTTCATTTTGATTTTTATATAGATTATTCTCAACTTACACTCAACTCCTACACTGTAGAAAACCCAATATCAGATATCAATTCATTTTCTTTATGAATTTCAGTGTTTTGTTGCAAATTTAACACATAAAGAGTAAACATGGAACTTAACTGGCTGATAAGAATGTTCGAAAAGAGGGTTTGTTAACATTTGTAGAATCTTGAATGCAGAATATACAGTTCTAAAAATGATTGAATTTGAAATGAATTACTTGAGTTCTTAAACAACTTTTTTTTCTCTCTTACAGTATACTGTGTGGAATTTTGTGCCCAAAAATTTATTTGAACAGTTTAGAAGAGTAGCCAATTTTTATTTTCTTATAATATTTTTGGTTCAGGTAAGTTGGATAATTTAACATTACTTAAACATGTGCAATTGAAATGAGGGATTTGAAAGAAATATGTTGAATATAATCAAGCATAAAGTTTGGTTTTTCCGACTTTTAAAACAAATAGTGGCTTACTCTCAGAGATAGAATTCATTTATATCTAGAGTCATGCCACACTGCCATTATCTGGATATGTTTATCCATGTTTTTCTGTGGTTTCATAAGACATTAGCTGATCTGTTTCATAAGATTTATTCCTAATGACTAACATGTTTTTTTAACTCTAAAACAGAGATGTTAAAATTGTTGATGCAGTTTAGCTATTATACATAATATATTTTGAAAACTGCTTTCCCATAAATTGGCATTCCATCTGATTGAGTAGCCTGTCTTAATCCTTCTCACATATGATTACAAATTAAGTAAAGATGGGGTAAAATATTAGTTGGCTTCAGTTTTGCAAAACAAATGCATGGTGATATGAATTAGCAATATTATAAAAATCATGAGCTAAAGCAGGGGTGTCAAACTGGATTTGTTTGAGGACTGGATCAGCATTGTTCTCTGAGGCTGGCGAGGGGGGGCGGTGAGGAGTGGGGGGGAACAGGATGGATGCCTCCTACAGCACTTTATTGGCCAAAATGGGGCGTTTTTCAGACCGTTTTTGGTGGCAGAGGTGGCAGATTATATTGATTTTTGCTGTCAAGTCCATCACAAGAGGGTAGCAGATATTTAAAATACTGTAATAGCATTTTATATCACTAAGAGTCCACAATGCCTTAATGGCACATAATGAATCAATAGCACAGCAGGTGGGAAACATAAGGTTAACCCAGGGACTTGATAGTTGTCCTAACAGGATGGAAGAGAGATTTATTTATACTCTGTTGAAAGAGCAGGCTCTCAAAAAATCCCCCTAGAAATATGAAATTATGATAGTCATGGGGAAATCTGTCTTAAATCTTTCTACATATGACAAGATTGCAGTTCACAACTCCTTCTAAATGTGCTACAAAACCTTTTTCTGAGGAGTGGGCTGAACAGTGTATCTTCAGAGGTGTTTTATGTATGCTGTATACAGTGGAACCTCGAGTCACGACCATAATTCGTTTCAGAACTTCGGTCAGCACCCAATTTGGTTGTGACCGGAAGCAAGACTGATTGCGCATGCATGCACAAAAAAAGTCGGTGCGGAAGACAAAATTGACATGGAAGGGGAAATTGGCCAAGTCATGTTTGATCGCCACCCGAATTGCAAAATTTTTGGTTGGCACCCAATTTGGTCATGGTGAGAGGCGTTCATGACCAGAGGTTCCACTGTATCCTGTGTACTGTATTACACAAGCCGCTGTAGTATTTGATTCCATTTATGTATTAATATTTTATATCTTTTGCAAATGCTGCTTCAGGCCTAAGTTGCAGTTGAAATCCATGTTGTGGCTGTTGCAATAAAATTGTTAAAAATCACCTGACTCTAACCTCTTGCATGTAAAGCTTGCTTTTCCTCCCTTTCATTATTCAGTGTTCCCGTACATACAATGATGTAATCGGAAAATAGTTGTTACTCATTTTTGCTTAGTTCTTCTTCTCTATTTGCATGTCTGTATTTCACAAGTTGTGCTAAAGTTTCTTTTGTCTAAAAACTTTAATGAAAAGAATTCTAAATTTAGCAGAAAAATGTTCTATGGGTTAAGCAGAGTTTAAATGTTAACTGTTAAGTACCAAGCTCAATTAATCAGCCAGGCTTGTATGTGTTTTAGCTTGGTTATTTTCTTTACATCCAGCTTCATCAGTATTTTGGCTGACCTATATTTGAACTCTACATTTCTGCTATGAAATAAATCCAAAAAAGCAGCTTAATTTACAACATTTGCCATGTGAATAAGAGAACCATCAATAATAGATGGTTACAAGACATTTACTCATGAAATGGTTTAGAATTTCTATATTTCACTCTCCCTCTCTTTTCCTTCAATGAATAGAGTGAAATTATTTGTATTGTTTTTAGAATAGAAGCATTTCTCAAATATTTAAGAAACAAAGAACAACCTACTAATGGCTGTGCAGCCTTCATGGTCAATATTTCATAACTAGCCCAACTTTCAAAGGATAATAAATAGTTTACCTCATTCAAAAATGAAGATCTGTTGCCATTTAACACCTTAAAGTACTCCTCTTTGCTTCCAAAACATTTGCTATGCTTTCTGTCATAATTCTTCTTTCTGTTGATAGTGTTTCTTTACTGTGTCACCCATAAGCATATCCTATGGATTAGCCCATACAAATCAAAGCATTGATTGATTATGTGCCATTAGGTCAATGTCATTTCTTTGCAACCACACGGATAAATGTTCTCCATGACAAACTATTCCTAACCTGAATCCATCCACCTCAGTATTCCTTTTCATCTCTTTCCTTCTACCTTTTCCAGCATTATAGTCTTATTTAGCGAACGAGGTCTTTCACAAACTATGTTCAGAGTCTGATCGCTTGTGTCTTGAGTGGGTTGATTTATTTGGTGATCTCTTGGTTTCCTTGGTTTATACATTGTACTTTGAAAAGATTTTTTTTCAACATCGGTGTACAAACTTTCATTTTCATAGAAGGTCACAGGAAATGCCACTGCCTACACAATTCTGATTTTTTCTTACCACAATTCTGCCACATCTCAGCATCTGAATATTGCTCGTGCTTGAAACATAATGCATGCATCCCCTTCAAAATCCTGTTTATACTCAGAAGGAAAACCTCCTCACTTCTGAGCTTTCAAGGGTCCCTCAAGACCTGATTATGTCAGCAGCCCTCGAGACCCCAAGGCACGGGTGAACTCATGAGGTGGCTCTGTTGTTATTGACATCCCTCTATTATTTTCTTTTTCTGTTTTAGTTTTCTCTTTATGGGTTTTTAAAAATAACTTTTAAGTTATTAACAATGATTTGAGGTAATGGTTGTTTTATACATCTACCCTTTTATTCGACTGTTGTATACCACCCAGAATCATTTTCTGTAAGATAGACTGCCATATAAATTTGATTTTGATTGATTGACTGATTAATTGATTGGTGAGACTGGGTTTTAGAGTTGCTGCCTAATAGAATACATCCCCCCACCCTTAGGATTGGTCCTTATGCAAGAGGTCTGTGTTTTGTCACAGTGCACACAGTCTTCTTCTGTTTCTTTATTGCCGTGTTCACACTGAGTGTTTAACCAACATCTTGCAGCTGAACTCCCACCACATGCTACCCTGCAACAATTCTTAGCACAGTCCATATTTTTAATTATTTGACAACACACTGGTGTGATTGCCCACAAGCATCTTTTAATCTGGCAAGCATAGGAGGGAAATTTTCGCCAAGTTCATCTTCAGTTTTGGGCCATTTTAAAATCAATGAGAATCTGGCTGCTTTCCAAGTGCCTTTAAAGTCCTTTATAGGTAGTCCTTGACTTTTGACTCATCTCTTAGCAACCGTTGAAGTTATAACAGGTCCTCCCCAAAAGGTGCTTATGACCAGTTTCCAAGTTCCATTAGCTACACACACACACACACACAGATGTGACTGCATGTTGGGTGCTTGGCAACCAGCCCCCAATTAGGATGGTTTGCAGTGTCACATGATCATAATTTGTATTTATTGCCAGATAATCCAATTTCCATCTAAAATGGGTTCACTTAACAATTGTTTAAAAAAACGATAATATTGGGCACAGTTATGTGGTGGTGACCAGTATGAGTTACAGCCATAATTCCAGGCTCAGATATGGTTGTAAATTGAGGACTTCCTCTGCGCAATCAGTAACAGACCTCATCACAAGGCGGCCGGTTCACATTCTCACAACCTCACAAGGATCTCCCAGCAAGAAGCAGCAGTTTGAGTACCAAAATAAAATGCTGTATTATGTTAAACCATACAATATAAATAAATAACATCAAAGGTCTATCCACTAACATTTGATTGGCTTTGGTAATTTTTGGAAGCCGCAAACCATTTCCAAAGAGTAATAAAATATTGTATTATATACAGTGTGCGCTGTTACAGTAGCAACCACAAACCTCTATTTACGGTTTTCTGAATATAACGTACAAATGGAAACATAGACTTTCCAAAATTTGACTCATATGCGTATTCTTGTTTTCTCTTCCAGCTTATGATAGATACTCCTACAAGTCCAATTACTAGTGGATTGCCATTGTTTTTTGTTATAACTGTGACGGCCATAAAGCAGGTAAGAAAATGTGCTCTTTTTTTGGTAAGTTGCTTAGACATACACATTATGTTCAGTACAGAACTGCAATTAAAAGGCCATCAGTGTTAGCTCACAATGTGCTAATGTGTTTAGTGATATCAGCACATGGTGTATTTCTTCAGAAGCCAAGCCAGGGAAGGCAAGGCATGGTTCCAAAACACCAAATATGCAGTCTGAAATATGATATAGAAAAAGAGACCTTGATGTGAGAATGTGTTTTTAGTGGGATCTTTTTGTACAGAACAATGTCTGTACTGTTCTGCATTTTAAACGTGAATATTTTATACATTAATGAGGGAAAAATCATATGGATACTGGGTGGAACCTTTCATCTTTTTGATCCAACTGTGATATGAAGGAGGTAACTTAAATTATTTTGTCCCTAAAGATACCTTGTAGCTTAAATCATTGCTATTCCATTTTTATTTTTTATTTTTTTTGGGTGGGGGGGACGGGACTTCCTTGCATTGAAGTGTAACAGTATTCTATAAGGCTTTGAGCATCAATTGAAATAAGAAAATACATTTTGGTGTCAGGAGTCAAAACACAAAACATGTTTTTGCCTGGGATTGCTATTATATGTTTTCGTGATCCACAATACAAGTCTTTAGTGGATAATAATGACACATAATAGCTATGGAGGTTAGCATCTCAGTTTGTATTGTGGATACCATTTTTCCTGCTGTCTTAAAGAAATGAAGTTTTGGAAAGGGAAGTTGATGGGTCCTGATTTCCCCCCAGTGCTTCCATGTTCTATGGATAGCATATTTATTCACTTATTTATTTAAAGAACATTTCAACAATTCAAAACTAGTCTGTAAAATACATTGAAGCAGCACAGACTGGCTCTTATTTACTATATAACCTCTGCCTTAAATGAAATTACCTTCATCCAGAATTCAGTTTTACCTATTATTCTTTGTAGCTGATGAAATTCTGTTTTGTTACTTTGGTCAAGACTCTGTCCTATATAAACATGACCTTGGGAAGGACAAAAAAGTAGACAAAAATGCTAAATCCAGTCTAAACATCTGGCTGGCAGTCTGACCAACCATAATTTATATGTTGAATGGCAGACTTTTATCTGTTTGAATTCTAAAGGCTCAGAGCTCTTTAGTTCTTCATTTTCTATTACTTAGCCCAGTAGCAAGAACGGATGGAACCACAAAATAAACAAAGTAATCGAAAATGAAGAAACTAAAGTGCTCTAGGGCTTAAAAATTCAAGCATCTGGCACACAATACTCCAGACTTAACAGTTGTTGATGAGAAAGACAAAAAAGTCTGGCAAGTGAAAGTTACAAGATCTGAAGGCAGCAGAATAGAAGAGAAAGAACTGGAGAATAAACCATAAAATATAAAGACCTACAAATAGAAACTGTGGCAAAAGAAAGCAAAGGTAGTACTAATGGTAATATGCGCCCTAAGTACAATTCCAAAATATCTGGGGCATTTGTTTGTTTGTTTGTTTGTTATTTAAACTTTTATACCGCCTCTCTCCCGAGGGACTCGAGGTGGTGTACAGTCATCTAAAAACACAGCAATAGACAACAATTTAAAAACAAATTAAAAATTAAATTAAATTAAATTAAATTGTGTGGCTGATATCAAAATTAAGATTTAAAACCTAATTTAAAATTTAAAAAATTTAAAATGTTAAAAATTTAAAACCAATTTAAAACCCCCAACTAATTAGTGCTAGGCCAGACCAGCCTGTTGGAACAGATAGGTTTTTAATGCATGCCGGAAGGTCCGCAGGTCTGTAAGTACAATTCCAAAATATCTGGGGCATTGCTTGAACATCATCAATGTTCACAAAAATCACTATCAAAAGGCAAAAGGCAACTTTATTTGGAACAGCTTATATCCTGTAACAGTACCTTTAACATCATCAAACGTCATCTGCCGGTCTCAGGTCATTGGGAAAAACTTGATAGGTGAACAAAAATGCCATATTCAGTCTAAACATCTGGCTGATTATGCAACCAATCATATTTTATTAAATGTATATGCCTCCCAACCCTAAGCTGAGTAAGAATGACCATGCAATTGCATTCCCACCTACCCTTCATTTCTCATGACTTTTCTGGAGGTAAGCATGCAAGATTTCTCAGGCAACCTTTATCTGTTTTGGAAACCTCTGTAACATAACCCCGATCAGACAACACAATTTCCTTTAGCACACTTGCTTGAAATTATCATTCTTACTATATATGTTTCCAAAATAGACCTATAGGTTATCAAGTCCCTCACTTAAAGTGGCACAAATATCATGTTAGAAGCTGATTGTTTGCTTTGGCTTAGCTCCATCTCCCCCAACCTGATTCAAGTTTTTTGAGCTGATAAGAGTTGTAGTTTCAATCAGACTGACCCATTAAGGAATGTTGAGACTGTAGTTTCAAGGGCAAACGGTTGGGAAAAAATGAGCCATTCAGATTCAATTTTTAGACCCTAGTTTGATCTATTTGAGATGGCAGCCAAGTAGCAGGCAAGATATATTAGTGACTTCCTTTGATCTTTTCAGGGTTATGAAGATTGGCTACGGCACAAAGCAGACAATGAAGTGAATGGAGCTCCAGTGTATGTTGTTCGCAGTGGTGGCCTTGTAAAAACAAGATCAAAGAACATTCGGGTATGTTTGTTACTCACATAAAATGAATGTCTGTCTTCTGTAATTGTCAGATTGAAAAAAACCAGTCATAGCTGTGTATTCAGTTTTACAAAGAATTTAATTAGACCGAATAACGTTTCGTTGGACTGTTTTAATCCAGTAATTTTGCAAATCAGTTTTTTTTCCATGCATTCTTCTGTCTCCCCAGGTAGGAGATATTGTGAGGGTAGCCAAAGATGAAACTTTCCCTGCTGATCTCGTACTTCTGTCCTCTGATAGAGAACATGGCTGTTGCTATGTTACGACTGCAAGTTTGGATGGAGAAACGAATCTTAAGGTCTGCATTCATACTGTTAAAATTTATTATTATTATTATTATTTAAATTGTAGCTAGGGTTTTTATTACATTTATGTAGAAAAGAGTGTTGAATTTTGTTATGTTCATATCAAAGCATTAGGTTTTTTTTTGTTAGGCCGTGTTGTTATGGCTGTATTCATTTTTATGAATTTAAGGAAAAATATGAGAGCACGTTTCTTAGGCACAGTTAATCTGATTAATTGGAATGTGTTGTGTAGTTCTGATTATAAAGAAGTGACTAGCAAATGTAAGCAAGGATAAGGATATGCTAAGAAGCTCTTTAAGGACAAATACTTTCTGTTTTCTGTGTTATTTTCCTCTAGTTTGCCCAGTTTTTGCCTTATTTTGTGAACTGGTATAACAAGACAGTAAGGTATGCAAAATGTTTCAAATTTAAAATATTTGAGTTTGAAACACCTGTTTCAATTTAAGTAAGCAAACTTAGAGTTTAAAATGGGACATTATAATTTAAGATATTTGGAATGTGAAAGGTTTATATACTAGTCCAAAATAGCCAGCAGTAGAAACTTCCTTTTTTCCTTTCCCGTTAAAGCCATTTATATTTTCTTCCTTTATTTGACTTGGCATTTAATGCTCATTAATTCTTTCTAGGTGACCAATCCTCACCTCAATGTATTTCTTTCTCATTGGTTATTTATTTCAACTATTTATTTCTTGTAACAGACCACATACTACCCACGATCTTTTTTTACAGGCATTTGTATATCTTAATATTTTTCCAACTATTTCTCCCTTTTTAGTAAATATTCTACAAGAATAGAGAGTTCCAGCCAATTTATGATCTGGGTTTTTTCCCCTTCTATTTGTAAGTGATGATCATCATATAAGGGAGTCTTCCACTCATTAGGATGAACAAAGAACCCTCAGACATCATTTTGTCAGGACTGAAATTTATGAACACAAAACCAGATGGAAGAAATGTATCGTTTTCCTATTGACAGATGACCTGTTTACCAAATGGTGGCTTGTTTTTACTCAGCATTTTCTATAACATTGACAACTTACTGGCAAATTAGGAATACAGTTTTAAGAGTTCACAAGGTTTTTTTAAAAAAAAAAACTGGGTTTGGAGCCTTTGGGAATCTATGGAATAACAAGACTTGTCAAATCATTGCTTTTTTCCCTTTTCCTTTTAGACACACATTGCAGTCCCAGAAACTGCTGTGTTGCAGTCAGTTGAAAATCTGGACAAACTTGTCGCTGTTATTGAATGCCAGCAACCAGAAGCAGATCTTTACAGGTTTCTGTTTTTTATTACTGTCCTTTTTAAAAAAAAAAAAAAAATAATTTGGAAAAGGAAGTTATGGCTATTAAAAATTAGGCTGAAACTGCTCTGGAAATTCTTATGATACAGTCATGAATTTAAATGCCTGTGTGCCTTAGAGAAAACAAGGGCATGACTACTGGGAATGCTCTGTTAATTTCATTTGGGAGCTTCCCTGAGTGGGAAATTCTCCCAGTGTTCAAGCATTCACTCCCCACTTCCTAGTTAAAAAAACAGGATCAAGCATTTGATTCTCCGTCATCCTAACACTGAGAGTTCTGCCAACAGCTCTCCAAGACAATGCTGTAGAAAAATTATTGTTACGGGTAGTCCTCAATTTACAGCCTTTCACTTAGTGACCATTCGACGTTACAATGACACTGAAAAAAGTGACTTAGGACCATTTTTCAAACGTACAACTACTGCAGCATTCCCATGATCACGTGATCAAAATTTGAATTCTCAGATTTATGACCGTTGCCATGTCCCAAGGGACCTTTTGACAAGCAAAGTCAATGGGGAAGCCGGATTCACTTAACAACTGTGTTGCTAATTTAACAACAGCAGTAATTAGCTTAAAATTAAAAATGGGCAAAACTCATTTGACAACAGTCTTGCTTAGCAACAGAAATTTTGGGCACAATTGAGAGACCACCTGTATTATTTTATAGCGAAACATAAGGAAAGGTCCTATATTGAACTGTTGTACTGAAATGGAAGAAAGTTAAAGAATGTGGCTTTGAATTAAGCTAACCAGGAAACCTCCACCTGTGGTTTGTTTAGTACTATGTCTGAACTGGGATTTCTGATTGTTGCTTCCTGGTTTGTTCTTGGCTTCAGATTCCTGGCTTTGTTGATCATGGCATGCCAGGAATTGGGCTTACCATTACATGCAAACCAGGTCAGTTTCTTTAACTCATTTCCTATGCTGTTATGGTCAGGATTTAATGGCATATTGAAAAATTAATGTTTCCTTTTATTTATTTTTGAATCCTAATACATCAATATTGTTTTGCAGATTTGTTGGGCGTATAACCATAAGTCATCAAATTGAGGAAATAGTGCGGTAAGCCAAATGCCTTCACTCTCGGTTACTGTGATGTGTGACCAATTCTACATCCAGGCAATCCAACTTCTGGAAATAAAATGAAATAAAATGCATCTGTATGCATCAGGCACAGGGAAGATTAAGCACACTGACCAGATATTCCTACATTAATTTTGTGATCCTCTCTCCAGAGCTCCATTTTCACTGGCAGAGGGTTGCAGGAGGCCATCGCAGCCAGAAATGGAGCTCGGGAGCCTGTTTTCACCGGCAAAGCAGTCGGGCCACCACAGGCGCCCTCAACATGAGTGACATTGAGTGGTCCATGCCCACTCTAACCACACCTACCCCACCACCTGAGGTCAAACACAACTCTCAATGAAATTGAGTTTGACACCCCTGATCTAGAGGATGGTTGTTGTTTTTTGCTAGAATGCTTAAAAAAAAAACTACTTCTGCATAAGTAACAAGTTATAGTAGAAATATCTTAAACTGCGAGGAATACAAGCTATTGCAAGCTAATGTAATTTATGGTACCAAGCTATTATTCCTTCCTGGTTTGGGTGATAGGGTGAACTGCCAGTTACTAGTTGGATCAGTTTGGATTAATTCATACAGCTAGTTATTTCTTTATTATATCAAAATAACAGTAAAGACTAGCTTTCTTTCTAACAGTACATTCTGGATTGGTATAGACCAGTTCAGGCCCTATGTACCTGTTAAACTTGCTACTTCTAATAATTACATAGACTTTTCAAGCCACAATAGATAAATGCTGCTCAACAGATTTGTCTTAAAATTGAACATTGAGTTAGCATGGCAGGCAATTTTATTTGATGCAGGATTTTTTCCTCACTGACCGTCATGACCCTTTGTAAGCATCTGTATAAATATTGTAAGAATTATTGCTGGTCAGAGATTCTAGTCATTGCAGAAAACCTTAAGAGAAACAGGTGGAGTTGAAATTATCACCGAGAACAATGAAGTGTTTCACAAATCAAGTATCTTTAAGTGGGGATTCAAGTATTGTTTGCTTATGGGATGAGGCAGTTATTCCTAAGTGGCACATTCAGATGAATCTAGAACTCCTCGGAGGAGTTGTGAAAAACAAGCACACAGTAGCTGAGCAGCATGAATAACAAACAATATCAAATGTCCTGAAATAGTAAAGGAATTTTTTAATTGTATGTAAAATATTTAACTTTAGTTGTTGTTTAGTTTCAGTGTATACTTCTTAAATAGCACAACAAATTAAAAAACAACAACCTTACTGAAAGAAAGGACTCGTATGGCATCTGTTGTGTCTTATGACCATGTGATGCTCCCATGAAGTTCACAAGTAGAATGAGATAGTCATTACGTGACATACTGTTCACGGTTTCTCCAGATTATATGTGTAGATTAATTAGGTGTGAGTAACACCATTCTATGAATTTATTGCTTCCTTTCTAGGATGTTACCTACTGATAGGCCCAATAAAATTGCTACATTCTAAGAAATGAGGAGTAGTTAGAGCAAAACTATTTTGATTCCCAAATACAAAATTATTCACTCTTTATGCTAGAGCAGAAATCTATGGCCCCTTTATGACTTGTGGACTTCAACTCCCAGAATTCCTGAGCCAGCATGGTTATTTCAAACTGCCCTGCTCAGTGTGGGTGTGTGTGTGTGTGTGTGTGTGCGTGTGTGTGTGCCTTCAAATCAGTTTTTGATGCCTGATGATTTCCCTGCAATTTTCTTGGCCATATTTTCAGAAGTGGTTTGCCATTGCCTTCTTTCCAGAGCTGAGGGACTGGCTCACTCTTTAACTAACAATGTGAACAAACAATGATCTTTCTTTTGCAGACCACTTGGATCCGAAAGTCTTCTACTTCGTGGAGCAAGGTTGAAAAACACTAAAGAAATTTTTGGTGTGTGACATAAAAGTTTCACTAACTGGTTGATATTTCTTAAACGGATGAAATTGCAGACTTTTCTGTTAAGAGTAGCTATCGCTGGCATATCATCCAGTTTAGGGACACTTCCTAATTAAGAGGAAGAGTGTCATGTTGATTGTAATAACTTGCACCAAGAAATTCAGGTAGTCTTTAACTTGCAACTGTTCGTTTAGTGACCATTCAAAGTTACAATGGCATTGAAAAAAGTGACATGACTGTTGAAGCATCCCCATGGCCACACTATCAAAATTTAGACATTTAGCAACCAGGGCCATCTTAACAGCATTATGGGCCCCTGGGCAAAGCAGTGTACTAGGGCCCCTATGACAACTACTCACAGGAATAAAAATGTAAATGGTCAATAAAATGAAGCATATTTATTTTATTGGCATTTCCAACAGTATGGGACCCCTATGCTCGTGGGGCCCACCGACAAGTGCCCATCAGGCCCACACGTTAAGACAGCCCTGTTAGCAACTGACTCATATTTATGATGGTTGCAGTCCCAGGGCCACATGATCCCCTGTTTCAACCTTTTGACAAGCAGAGGCAATGAGAAAACCGGACTCTCTTAACAACTGTAGTGATTTGCTTAACAAATGTGGCAAGAAAAGTTGTAAAATGGGGTAAACTCACTTAACAAATATCTTACTTAGCAACATAAAATTTGGGCTCAATTGTGGTCGTAAGCAGAGGTTTAACTGTCGTTGATTCTTTGTGTGTCTGTTTTTCACCTTTTAAAGTCCTATTAGTGCTTTCAATCCCTCTATTCCAGGGACCTAAACCACTTAAGCTTTCTGTTGTAAAAGTTTTTCTCTGTGGCCTCCTGGTCCACTTGATTTGGTTATATATTAGAATATCGTTCCAATTTAAAAATCTGGGGGGGGGGGGGAACCCTAATCACTTTAAAAAAAAAAAATCAGCATGAATTTAAAAACCCTCACTGCAATCAGAGAGTGGATTTGAAAACCCAACAGAGTGATCAGCCAGAAATTGAAGGAAGCCATCTGTGTCTGGCTCCTCGAAAGAAAGAGAAGAGAACAGTGTCTTGTGCTATACTGAATGTTCTTTTACTTTTTTAAATAGGTGTTGCTGTGTATACAGGAATGGAGACAAAGATGGCATTGAATTATAAGAGCAAATCACAGAAACGATCAACAGTAGAGAAGTACGTCATTGGCAGTATTTTACTCCTTTAAAGATTAATATATTAATTGAAACTGTAAAACGAGGAATTCGAAGTAAAGGGTGGTGTAGGACTCAAGGGAACAGTTTAAATATTTATTATGGTCATAGACTAGCAGGGTGGAGCACAAACAATAATTTTAAAAGCTAAAAAATACAAAATACACGAAGTTAAAAACAAAACAAAGAAACGTTTTAAAACACCTTTTGAACATCTCTGAACCATTTGATAACTGCTGTATTTATTAATAGGCTAATAAACATGTTCTGGTTTAGTGAAATTAATACTTGCTTTTGGAAGAAGAACTTGGAAATAAATCACCGTGTGAAATGGGATGAAGTCAAACTAAGCCCCCCTCTAATAGAGTTTTTGAGAAATAATCTGACAGGTCATCAGCATGTGACAAAGCACAGCCCTGACTATACTGAATCCATTCTGCATATTGGTTTGCTCTTGTTTTATTTTGCTTCACTTCTAATGAACCAGCCTGTCTCTTTTCCCCAAATCTTGTCCTACCACGCCTTGAAGCAAGAAACCTCTCGTGATTTTCCATCTTCTGCCTTTAATAGAGAAGAACTTTTTTTCTTCTTTTTGCAACCAAGGAAATTAGACACAAAAGGCAGAGCTGTTGGTTTTCAAGAAAAGACTGAACAACCATTGGTTCAGGGTGATAGGAGGACTCCTACACTGGGCAAGTGTTTGAACTAGATGACCTGTACTGTGATTTCCAACTTTAGTCTATGAAACATTTCCTTTTTGGATTCCACCCGCCCCCATATGCAGAGTTCAAGTTGGCTGAATAAAACACGCAAAGATGGTTAGAATTATTGCTGTAATTTTTTTGAAGAAATGTGCAAATACCTTTGAATTGTTCAGAGCTCCCTTTGTCTTCAATGCTCATCTATTTTTCCCCCATAAGACAGTTTTAATTCAGTGGCATTTGGGTATTCAATCATCTCTCACTTTTCCCCACCAGGTCTATGAATTCTTTTTTGATTATCTATCTAATAATCCTCCTTTGTGAAGCTCTCTTAAGTACAATACTGAAGTATGCCTGGCAGTCTGAAGAGAAGTGGAATGAACCTTGGTATAACCAGAAAACTGATCATGAAAGAAACAGCAGTAAGGTACAATGTGAATGATATGCCGGAGTTAGGTGTTTTCCCCCGTTTCGATAGCATGATGTGAAAGTTTTGATTTGAGTAATAAAAGTAACTAAAAGGAAACAAGAATTAGCTTCGGTTAATTTCTTGCTCCATTGTCATAGCTGATAATATTGACTGTTGTGAGTTACTCATCTACTTAAAGAGACGTTAAAAAAAACCTCACGTTTAGAAGTTGTTTCTTATGTTTTCGTGCCAAGCAAGGAGAAGAAATAATGCCTCTACACAGCAAAGTAAACCCATCTTTATGTAGTAACCAGCAGTCTTAGAGGAGAAAGTAGATACCTTCACATGTCACATTAAGTCAAACTGAGATTAGATTTAGTATTATTATTTATTGAATTTATATTGCCGCCTATTCACCCATGAATATAAAACCAAAGATATAAGCAGTATGTTATCTGAATCCACTCTCGGACTGATACTATAATTAAAGTCTCTGTGTCTCCCTTCAGCTATAACCCTTATTTACCAACAAAGGCCAATGGAATGAGTGGTTTTTATATACAGGTAGTAATCGACTTACGACCACATTTTAGCCCAAATTTTCTGTTGATAAGTGAGACATTTTTAAAGTGAGTTTTGCCTCATTTTACAATATTTTTTGCCACACTTTTTAAGTGTCACTGTAGTTGTTCAGTTAGTAAGCTGATTGTTAAGTGAATCTGGCTTCCCCATTAACTTCGCTTGTCACAAAGTTACAAAAGGTAATCATGTGACCCCAGGACACTGCAACCGTCAGTTGCCAAGTTTGTATTTTGATCACATGATCATGGGGAATGCTGTTATGGACATAAGAGTGAAAAATGGTCATAAGTAGGGTGACCAACCGTCCTCTTTTGACCGGACATGTCCTCTTTTTACGTCCTGTCCGGAGTGTCCGGGCGGGTTTTCTAAATTTTATAAATTTACCCGGACGCCCCGGACTGGACGTAAAAGTGGTGACGTCATATCCGGGCAAATG
>JAEANM010006267.1:0-18750 GCA_017656035.1 Myanophis thanlyinensis | reverse complement strand
TGTCTGTCTGTCTATCTATCTATCTCAAGTCATTTCATCTTATTTCTGAAAACTGATACTGAATCAATAGGTATCTAAAATCTTCTTCTTCTTTCGGCTGTTCCCGTTAGGTTGCCACAGCAAATCATCTGAATTATCAGATATGCAAAAAAACACTATCAAAAATGGAACAGAAATGAACAGAAAGTTCAAATATTTACTTATTTTTCTTTCTGCTTAAATTTGTTTTCCTTTCTCTTTTGAAGAGAATTTACTCCATTTATATTTCATGTTAAGCATTTGCAATCCATAATCAAGCAAAAAAAGAAGTTAAATTGATATCCATATCTACCCATTCAGTCTCCTGTTGAATCTGTTGGAGTTTTTGTATAGTTTCTTCTGATACTTCCATTTTTTATATTTGCCAATTCTTTGATTTTTTTTCCAGAAATTTTCTCTTTCTGGAGCTTGAAATCACTACTTCTTCTAGTTTTTCACACAAAATGGCATATTTTTCTGTTTTAATCTTTCAGTAAAAATTAAAAGTAACTCTTTTCTTTTATGTACAATTCTGGGGAAATTTCATTAAGGACAATTATACCTATAATAGCAACCTTCAGTCTTGTATTAAAAATGTTGCTGCAAAACTTGACCCCTACCTGACAAAATGCACCAAAACGTAACATTTCTTGTCACGAGTCTTGAATTTATACCATAAACTTCATCATTTTCTGCCTCTATACCTTCTTTTCTCAATCCAAAAAGTTTCTCAAAACTTTAATAACATTTTCTCTAATATCTCTACAAGAATCACCTGGGATTGTTCCAAATCTCAAACAAAATTGCATCTCTGTCAAATTCAAGACAGCTAGATTATCTACTTCTAGTTTCCAATTCTCTGTCTATAACTGTCTATACTTCTGTCTTATTCCCCAAAATTTTCACTTTGTCATTAATAACTTTTTCAAGATTATCTACTTCTAGTTTCTAATTCTCTGTCTATAACTGTCTATACTTGTCTGCCTTATTCTCCAAAATTTTCACTTTGTCATTAATAACTTTGTTAAGAAAAAATTTGGTGAACCTACACTCAAAATACAATAGAACTTACTTGTCTCCAAAGAACATTAAAATTAATGAATTCAAAGAAATTAATTATCTATTATTATACAATAACCAAATATCAGCAAAAATAGTTCCCTAATATTAGGGACTTTTTTTTCGCATGGGGTTTTATCTCTGAAAGATACAGAACTATTATTACATAATTGGGAAGGGAAAATCTCCCCCAACCACTTTGGCCCACCAAAACGGAAAGTCATATATGACTTTGTTTTCCTTTTGATTTTGAAATATTTAAAAATGTTATGAATATTGCATTTTACTGTCATATATTGTTGGATATGAAAAGGCTCACCTCTTAAAATTGATAGGCAATTGCATAGTCTACAATATTAGAGCCAAAGTTCCATTTTCTAAGCATTATGAAATTATTTTTTTTATTTACTATTATTTAGATATTTGTTCAATTTCAAAAGAACCAATGAGTATGCCTTTTCAATTGGTCCACCTCAAAACTCACTTGATATATATGGAGTTTTCTCAGTGGATGGTTCTGTTTTTTGTTGGAATATAAAGGCAGCACTGTACTTGGACAGAATTGTACCTTAAATACCTTAATTGTAGCTTAATGACCCTTGGGGACTGTTGGTATTTTGAGGTGCTCTAGAGAGTGAAATAAACTAAGAGTCACCTAGAATCCCACTAGTATAAAACAAGTATGAACCTGATCAAATACAGGTAATAGTCTAAAAATGGGCATATATCATGGTGATAAGGGTGGCAACATGCCAGTACTTTTCCGGTATTATTACGCCTGCACATTGCTATCCAGTGACCCTTTGCTAAGACATCTGTCACAATTGAGTAAGAATGGGCAGGAACATTAACTTGAAGCAACCATTGTAAAAAAAAAAAAGTATAAGTGTGCAAAGGACAAAGGCTTCTAGAGGAATTGGTGAGGGTTCTTCTTGCAATATTATTTGAGATGAGTTTGATCCTATGAATTCTTAGAAAGTAGATAAGATTCTTTGCAGTATCTGTTTCTGTTTAGAGATTTCTGTTTAGGAATCTCCTGATTATGAAACTGTCCCTACTGAATGGGAAAGTCTTTAAGAAGGAAAAGAGACCTGGGTCAGGGAAGTGTTGAATATGTGCTTGACAGTGGTTGGGCTGCAACTGTAGAGGGTTATGGAGGAAACATGCTGCCTTGATCAGTTTCAGATGCAAGTTCAGCTTTCAATGCCAAAGGCACTGGGTAGTGGGTAGGAGGCCAGGATGGGGTAGTGAGATCTTCCTGATCTTGTCTGATTTCTCAGTGGCCTTGATGGAATTGATCATGGTATCTGTGTCACCCATCTATGAGGCTTAAAAGCATGAGCACATTAAATTGAAACAATTTCCTGAAAGATGTTTCCAGTTGGAAGGGGCAGAAACTTAGCTCCAGGCCTCTTAGTTATGGTATAACACTTAACCTTCTCTTCATCCAATTCAAGATCTAACAAAACCACTGGGAAAGTTATCCATTGACAAGGAGTCAGTACATTAATGATATCCAATGGTACATCTTGACTTCTGGTTGAATAGATTATGCTCCCAAAAATTAAATTGCTTGTTATCACTTTTAAGGAATGGGTTATGGATTAACACCCAGATAATCTTTAACTGCCTTTTCCCAGAGCATCTACTCAACTGATTAAAAAAAAATGGGCAGGGCTCACTACATATCCTCTCATTTAGAGTGTGTCACTTTTTGGGGCCACATAAGCATACTTCTTCAGTCACCATTTACCTTTTTTGGAGTATTACTTCCTTGAAATGATAGTTGAAAACGAATTATTTCAGAAGGCAAAAGGGATTGAACTCTTGAGTTATTAGACTGGGTCTTCTATTAGTATTGTTAATGCTTTCATTTGTGATTCCAATTTCATACAAACATGTGGGTATTTTTTTTAGTAAATTGTATATTTTAATTCCCTATTATATATTTATGAAAATCCTATAAATTCTATATATTAATAAATAAATATTTAGAAACAAGTAGTATAAAAGTGCAGCTTCAGTCATGCTCTTGACCCACATTAAGGATCAAACATGAAAGCTGCTATAATTGAGAGTGGAATGAAAACAGGCAAGTGATGGCTAAGATAATATGTTACTGTTGCTATATTAAAATTCTTTGGTCATCTTTCTTTTAGCAATTATGGTTGAGGCTTAATTTGTATCATTTTCAAATAAAAAATTAAAAATGTAAATTCTATGCATTCATCCCCTGAGGGCTGTTTCTGTTTGCCTTCCTTTCAGAAGTGTCGACAAAAGTAGTTAATTAAAAAGCATGTTATAAAAGAAATGAATAGCTTTTGATTTTCAAAGGAAGCATGGCATTTCTTCATACATTTTAAAGATTGATGCTTTGCATATAGTACTAAACAGTACTAAAACTTTCCAAAGCCATCTTTCATAGTTTAATCTCTAAGCACATTTTTCATGCATATAATGATAATAAAAGAAAGTTAATACATTTTCTTAATTTTATAATTATATATATATATAAATAAAAAAACCCACATCTTTATGTGACTGCATTATGGACAACGTAAACTTATAATGCATATGATGACTTTAATTAAAAAAAGCATCTACACAGCACTGTGTTGGCAAACCTATGGCATGTGTGTCCAAGCTGACATGCAGAGCCATCTCTGCCGGCACACCAGCAGTCTCCCTAACTCACAGACTGCGCATGCACACACACATGTGATTCTGTGACTATGTACATGCTAAAAATGGGGCCTCTAGTTGTGCGCATGTGCTAAAAAAGCAGTCAGTTGTCCACAACTGCACATGTGCTAAAATGCTGTGCATGAGTGGCGCGTGACTGTATATGTGCTAAAAACACCATGTGGGAGTTGCATCTGGGAGAGAAGAGGAGTGAATCACTGTTAGGGGTGGACTCTTCCCCTTGCTTACCTGCCCAGAGAAAGGGTGCTCATCGCTGATGGCTGCAGAGTGCCAGCCTCCCGCTGCTACCACTGCCGCAGCCAAAGCTGCAGCACCTTTACCACCTGCGGCTCCTGCTGGCTATCCAGGTTGCCGTGCCTAAGCTGCCCATGGCTGCACAGAGATGGAAAGGCACTCTGTCCTGCTCCACTCCACCCCAGCTCATCTGCTGCTGCCCCATGAGAAAAGTGCCCTGCCAACCACTAGGAGCAGCATGTGCTCCAGACCCAGCAACAACTGGCATGCTGGGAAGGTGGTGGACAGCTGTGTGAAGAAGGGCAGCCCGGGGGCACATAGCTGTCGGGCACCAATGGTAGCTCTGTGAAGGAAAGGATGGGTCAGCTGAAGGGGGCAAGGCCAGATGGAGGAAGGACAGCTTGCTGGACTTTAGGGTTTTGCATTTGTTTCCTGTTTCCCCTCCTTTCCCAGCGTTTGGACTCGAGTGCTATGTGGTCATGTGGACTGGGGTCCTCCAGATTGGTGATGGGCGAGAGGAGATTTAAAAAAGCAAGGTTATAGCTTTCCACTCTTTCCTCACTTGCCTTTCTCTGCCAGTTGGGCTGTTGATGTCCAGTGCAACCTCCAGCAACAGCAGCAGCAGTTATTCTGGTTATTTCAGAATAACCACCTTGCCCTGAAAGGTGGAAAGCCCTGCAAGCCTTCCTGGGCCCAGAGATGCATCCTCCCTCCTCACCCTTATAGTGGACCCAAGGACCAACCCCCTCTTCCCCAGGGCAAAATATGATGACACAGCACTACTTTGGAAGGAAGTCACCTCCCATCCCTGCCTCTTCCCGGAAAGGCAGTCCTGCGACATAGCACCCTGCAGCTGCAGCCACCGTGGCTGCCACGAAGCACCAGCTAGGTCTCTTGTAATTGTGCATGCGTGCGGCTTCCATGCAACCGTGCATGCACAAACATGTGCACTTGGTGCCAAAACGTTTGCCACCATTGACATAGCATGTTGAGGAAATAACTAATCAAATTTAAATATGAGATGCTATTGGTATTAAATATGCATTTTAATAGATATAAGATCCAATATTTTTTTTTATTTCCCCAAAGGAAACTAAAGAAAATAATCATGTCACTTCTAGCATTCTATACTCTAGTGAGTTAAATAACTAGGCCATAAGCAATACTTTTTATGAGTGTTACTGTCCAATTTTGTTTTAGAGCTACAAAATTAATGACTTTCATCAGGCTTGTTGAATTATATTTTCAGTGCAGAGATCCACAAACTGTGACAATTCTCATATATTATTTTACCTAGTAAAAGTAACTGCAATTGTCTCTTCCTTTCAAATGATTTAATATGGCATGCATTGCCATAGTTTAGCAATCATAATTGGTCTTGCAATTTGGTTATTAAGTAAAATGGATACTAAAAGAAACCATGACTGCTTATGATCTAACCTTAGTTTGGTTCAGAATAATAAAAACAAGGACAAATAGGCTGAAAAACAGATTTTATCCCAGAGCAGTAACTATATTGAATTTTACTATATAGTGCAATATTAATGCAATATCAGGGATTTTCAATGGTATAGAATGTGAAGCGTGCGTATCTGTGTTTTATTTTGTGGTTATAATGTACACTGAAGATGGCATTTAATTTCATTGTACAAAGTGCAATGACAATAAAATAAACTAACTCAGCTTTCCTTTGCTTTACAAATCTGTGTGGTTTGCAAAGGTTACGTTTTCTTCACCATTCTAACTGCAACTAGTCTCTCAAGGTAGTCATTAAATGAGGACTATCTCTATGTAGCCTTTTTTCTTTACATAATGAAAACAGGACATAGCAAAGGTTTTGCCTAAGTCTAAGGAGTCATTGAGAAAGGTTTTCCTTGCTCAGAAATGAGCCCAGCATGTTTATTTATTTTATTTATTATATTAATTTTAGAAGCCACACAATTACACAAGAACCTGACCAATAAAAAATAACAGATAACAATGTTAAGGAAAAGAAAACAGCAAAATTTTTAAAAGCCAAGCCCCAAAAGGTCAAAGAACATATGAAAAATACAAAACAAAGCAAACAAAAAGGGCTCAATCATAATCCTAAGCCAAGTCCTAAGCAAATATCTGGGTGTGCAAGAAACTTCTAGAAATTTCTGCAAACCTGGATATGCAGATGTTTGCAGAAAGTCAACAAGATGGAATCAGTGTTATTTCACAGAACAGTAGTCTTCACAGGCAAGGCTTGTTTTCTAGGTCCCACAAGATGACTGCTTAATTGATAGGACCTATAGATGCCCACTCTAACTCACCTGACTAGATAGATAGTACCTCAAGAAACCCAAAAGCTTTGAATTGCACCAGAAAGTCAACAGATGACCAGTGCAGCTTGCAAAGCAGAGGGGTTATGTATGAATACCATGACACTCATCACTGCCTAAGCTGATGCATTCTGGAACAGCTTCTGAACAGTCTTAAAATGCAACTCCATGTAGATTGCATTGTAGTGATCCAATCAAGTGAAGATCATGGCATGGGTAATTAGTTCAAAAGCTTCTCAGTCATGAAATGGGCACAATTGGCACAAAAGGTGAACCTGAACAAAATTTTTGGTCAGTGCTACCTGTTTTTTGAATAGGAACTGAGAGTCCAACTGAAAATTCAATAAGACCTTCAGATTGAATACTAGCTTCAAATGTTGAAGTGCAATTCAATTAAAGATTAAACATGCAAAGTCTGACTTCTACAAAGGTTTCTTATGATGCCAGTGAGAAATTCTGAGACTGCCTTTTTTCTAAGCACACTCCAGTTTAATGTGAGTAACAAAAAGTTTTTTTTTCTATAATCAATGAAACACAGTGACCTTTTTGGTATTTTGGGGAGTTTCTTTTTTTTTAATTAATTTTTAAAATTTTCTTATATTTTACATATCATCACATATTAATCAAATCATATATAATCAAATAAACATATCTCTCTACATCAAAATAATTACAAAAAAACATAATAAAAATTCCATAGTTTCATATCTTTTTTTTTCAAGACCATATATCTTTGTGTGCTCACTATGTTATCTGGATATCTTTTAGTTCATTAATTAGCTCATATCATATTGATTATTTAAGGTATAAGTATTTTCAACTTCAAATCATCTTGCCAATTTTCCCAGTTGTTTCAATATCATTTATATATCAATCCATTTCTAAATTAATATATCTGTTAAAAAATATTTAACAATCATTGTAAAATCTTTCTCAACTCTAAAAGTTTTTAACAATTATACATTAGATATATTGTGTCTACTTCTCTATTTTCTAGTTTCATATTGAGCAATTATTGAGATTCAAATTACCATAAACAAATTGTGTATTTAAAACTATTATTCCCCTAATTTTCTTTCCCTTTCTCTTAGCTTTTTTCTGACACCACTGCCTCCTATCTTTAAGAAAAAGAAAAGTTTCAGCCATCATCACGCCTTCTCCTTAACCATGTGGTCTTCCCTTTCACTTGTCTTCTTAATATGTACTTTCTCATTACATATCTAATTTAAGCCCCAGTTCCTCTTTAACTCTCCTCCAACTGCTATTTCCTTGTCTAGTTTCCTCTCTCTTTCTTCTTTTAACCATTGTGCCTCTTACATTTTTTTGTATCATTTTATGTATCCCCCTCTTTTCTCTTTACAACAACATTTTTATTCATTTCTCCTTCAACTTTAATATTTTGTCTTGTCTTCTTCTCTGGCTGAATCATAGTCTCCATTTTTTTATCCATAGTCTCCAGCTTGATGATTAAATCCTTGTGTTCTGTTTTCATCATTTCCCATATGTCCCGCATAGACAATATCAATTCCTCCCAACTATCCATTTCTTCTTGTTGAAACATTATAAATCTTTAGTCTTCTCTCTCTTCATTTATAATCCAAGTCCGTATTTATCTTTATGTCCAATATTATGTTCACTCTTCTATGCAGAGGCACAATTCTCATAATTTTAAATTATAGTTCTTCAATATTCCAGAAACAAAACATTAATTTCTTCATTTTCTTCCTTTCTTCAGCTCCTTAACCCCTTTTAGCAATTGAATTGTCATAGTCCTGTATTGTAAATTCTTTTAATATTCTTATTAGGGTGTAAAGTCCTCCTCCTCTAAGCAGATGGTATTGCAAAAACACTTCTCCAGCAGGGATCCCTCTTAGAAAAATCAATCCTCAGCTATTTCAATATTTCAGCATTTCCAGATTTACAAAATCTTTTAAGTCTATCATTCCAGCATCTTTAAAAATGCCTATTCTCAAATACAGTGCTTTTTACGATGAAAGTTCAATTTCCAGCTTTCAGGTTGAAATTCAAGAAAACAAAGGATCTTCTCACCCAGTTCGACAGCTGCACACCAACTTCTCTCCTGCTCTGTCTTAGATGTTAAAAGGCTCGGTTGTCGTTCTGGTCTTTATGGCAGCCATTTCTGACCGCCTCTTCGTCCCACCGTGGCTGAGGGGACTTTCAGCCCAGGGATCCTCTGGGGGAGTTGCACTCTCCCTCTGACCACTCCAGGCACCCCTCTTTGCTCCGCCGGTCCTACAAAATGGCGTTAGGCTCCATATAGAGCCCACAAGTGGGGTAAGACCAATGGGGGAAGGGAGCTAGCATCTCTCCCAACTGTATCAACCAGAACAGGAACCGGAAGCCCGGGGAGTTTCTTGGTTATCTAGTGTATATTGACATCAATGTCTCAAGTTCCTCAGCTTTTTCTAAGCCCAATCTGAATATCTGGGATCACTGTTTCCATGTAGAACTTTGGAAATCTAAGTGTCAAATTTTGCCTACATGGGAGGGAGGCAGTGACAGGTCCAGATGGCAAAGAAATCGGTGCAAGGCTAGCTGGAGACTGGGATAGCTACAAAAGCTGAGCTGCCAAGATGTCATTTCTGGGGGGGGGGAGTTCTGGGGGGGGGGATGAAAGTTAACTGTTTGCTATTTGACTGTATGCTATGTTGCCTGACATTGCTGTATGTTCTAGGCTGTTAATAGATAATGTGTAGAGGACAAGTATGGGGTTAATTAGTTAGTTTAGGATTATGTGGGATAAGTTGGGAACAGTAGCATGTAGGTTAGGGATAGGGCATAACCCAAACTAATAAAGGCACAACATATGGGGAGCACAGGTGCTGGTGATTGTGGGGGAGGGATCGTGTGTGGGTGGAGCTGGATGGAGTTCATATAGTATAAAACTAACAGGCTGCAAAATGCTGTTAGTGCTGACTTATCTTGTTTTGTGTACCTGTACATCTTACAATAACCAGGTTAGCCTCTTGGTCTTGGTTATTGTTGGCTAGAACACTTGACACTAATCATGATTGAGCTAGCATGTAAAGGCAATAGTATAATATGTTTTCACACTGTTAAATCTGTCCTTTCTGGAATTGAAATATAGATTCACCTGTCCCAGTCTATGGATTATTGTATCATTCTCAAGATTTTCTAACACAGTTTTATTAGAAACTTTACTGATTCTTCTTTTATGGATATTCTACCAGTTCTTGTAGCCTTCTGACTGGTAATGATTGGAGTATGATCTAACTTCATCTCCTAATGCTAAAGATTCTTGGGAATACCTTCTAAAATATGCTGATATCTCTATCTTACTGATATCTCTCCTTCAATGTTTATTGATCTCCATTGAATCAGCATACCAATTTGAGATTGGGAGCACATTCTGAATTCAGAAACCTTTTGAAATACTTTTGTTATTTTCCCATGTTTGTTTCAATCTTTGATGTCATTACAGATGTGGTAACAGTGCTGTTTATCTCTTTTAACAGAGTTGTATGCCAAGGTATCTCCCCCCCCCCTTCAGCATTATTTTCTGTTCTTGGTTTCTTCTGATACCTAGCTTATTTTCTTCTGTTTCTTTATCTTTAGCAGTCTTGTTTCACATTCATCCTTAACAACCTCTTTAAGTTCATTATGCTGTTTCTTTGGTTTTCCATCAGTGAAGTTCAAGCTTCAGAGTGATTCCTCATGTTCTCCTTGAAAATGGTCGATATATATTCAAGATCATATTGTGGAAACTTGTCTTTATTCTTATTCTTTAGCTCAAATTGGAACTTTCACATGAACAATTTGTGATCTGTTCACACCTAGCCCTGACTTTGATGCTATAAATAAACCTCTACACTTTATTTTAGAAATACTATAGTTCAATCACTTTCTATTGACTCCATCTAGTCATTTTGGTTGCTTGAAAACAGTGTTAGCTAGCAGGAAATTACAGTGGCAGAAATAAGTCAATTGAATAAGTCAATCTCCTGCTTTATTTCAGTTTCCTAACTTATACACTCCCAACCCTCTCTTATACAGCAAATACATAACAGCAACAGTTCTTCCAGCTAAGGTATGGCATTTTCTAGGAAAATCCAATAACTAGTAAAAGCAAACATTCCTATTCTCTGAACAGAGAAGAATAGAAAACTCCAAAGCACATAGATATATCAACATTTTCTAGCTACATAAACTAGAGAAGCAAATCACAGATGCATGATGGCACATTGTCTAAATTCCACTTTATGGTAGTTCCATTTTAGAATGACACTCCATTTTCAATCTTTATTGCTGCAACAAAATGAACCTTATTACTTCCAAGGAGCTCCCATTAAATATTCCTACAAATTTATTATAACTTATAAATCAAACTAATTGCTCTAAAATGATACTGTATAATAATTAGCTGTGGTATGATGATTAAGTAACAAATCACGCCCCTGAATTTTGTATTACAACTCCAACAAGTGTCATATTGTGTACATTGAATGAAAATTTAAGTCAAAAGTTTCTGCTACATGTCCGGTTGATCATCTTAAATTAGAGTTGTTAAACATTCCTATATTATGTATTTTTGTAGAGAAGAAAAAATGTGATGCACCTTGATATGACAGAGAAGGTCTTTAAACAATTTCTCCATTCTGAACAAAATAATAGAAATTCAAATAATAATTCAGGCAGTCAGTTGATATGGTCCCAGTTCTCTATGGACAGACAACTGGGAGAATGCTTTATTTACTCTCACACTGTTCCTTTTTAGTATGCTCTCATTCCTTTTATTTCAAAGTTCTAAGATTTACAGAGGATTGGGAAAACTTTCTCTAGTTGTCAAAAGAAAACATGGGTATTTGAATTATGGATTCAGCCTCAAGAGGCTAAAAGATTTGCATCTTATCTTTCCACCAAAATTATCCCATCTTTAGCTACTTCACTTAACATTCATGAAATGGCCTGTTAAAAAAAAGTTTAAAAATGGCACAATGTTTTATGATGCTTTATTAATATCTGATTTATTAATTTAAATCTGTTAATAGTTTATTCGTTTTTTAGTTTTATGTGTGGCTTAGTTTCTGTTTTTCTTTTTCTTTTTAAATCAAACTATTTTAAAGCTTTTGTAAAGATTACTTTCCCTTTCCAATTTTGTTTGTTTTCAAAGAAATATCAGTACTTGGACACCAAAAATTATGTGCTGCAATCCTTGGCTTTGTTCTCAAACAGAATCGCAATAAAAATGCAGTACAGTAAGATCAATATTTCTATTTACTCACTGAGAAAAATCACCCAACTATATTTCTATTGTTATAAAACACCTCAAATATAAAAAATGTGGGAAACAAGTAAGAATATTGTGAGCTTTAGAAGAAAAATGAGATTAGTCATTGCTACAAAACCTCTTTTGATTTTTACATCTGAAATCCCTAACAGTTAATTATATTGTTTATTATGTTCTTGAGAGCTATGGAGTAAAAAAAGGAAGCAACTGGGGATTAATTTGAATACAACTACACTTTTCATACTTTCTTTTAAATAACTCAATTTTTAAACTCATTTAAATATAAGAAAATAATATAAATTTGAAGGCTAAGGGTGGAAAAAAATCAAAGAAAATTGGAGCCAATCTGATTTTGTTGTTAAAACCAGAATTAATTTAAAAAATAAAAAAATTGGAGAAATAAAACAAAGACAGAGTTGGATCAATGATCTGTAAAGGAAGGGAAAGAAGACACAATCCTCAGATCCATTAACTCACCAATTAATTTCTCCATATTTGGAAATAAAAACATAAATTCCATCCTTAAATGGAACATATTTTAGTAAGTACCATAGTCATATAGGAAGATGCTGGAAGGACAACCTGTAGTTTTCCCATCTTATAGATATTCCTTTCATCCATGTATTGTTCCAATTACCATTAGTGTCATTACTTGTCTAAAACTTCAAATAAATCAAATGGAACTTCAAAACAAATCAACTCAGAGTTCTCACCTAAGGCACAAATGGTCAGGCTCAAATTATACTTTTGACACATGAGGCGAAGACCTAGCTCTGTGGAATGGTCTTTCGAGTTAGGATAGGGGGAAGAAAAAAAAGAAAAGAAAAAGATGACCAAAAGCAAATTGGATGGATTCAGTTACAAAGGTGATGAGCAGACTTTTAGAAAACCTGAAGGACCAGGTTGACAGACTGTCCTGAAGAAAAACTACGAGGAGTCTAACAGACTACAATATTAATTAAATACACACTCTCTCAACTTGAATAACAAGTATTTTTTTCAAATTCCGTAGCAGGATGAAGTGAACTACAATTCTTCTTTGTCATTCATTCAATATGCCATGAATGGAAAAAGTTCTTAGGTGAATATAAAGCCCTATTTTCTTCAATTCATTGAGTAGTTTTAAAGCTTATGCACTATCTCTTCATATAGCACTGCATGCTTATCAAAATTCCCAGCTTGAATAATTAGTTTCTCCTTCATCCTACCACAAAGTACTTTTTTATAATTTTTCAACCCAATGAATGGTTGTATGTAAATGGTCTATGGGCTCTTTATATTTTGTCTGTCTTTCAGCAGATAACTGCCACACATAAAACAGGACAAAATTTAGCATAGTGGTGGAAACTTGTTAAATAAAAGAAAGTTTTAAAATATGCTATATCCAGTCAATGGCTGTTGAGGAAAATATTCCTGAATAATGTTCCCCAATGTATTCTTCTGGTACAAGCAGGTATTCTCAACATCCTTCCATCCAGACTGTGCAACACAGAGCAGAAATACCTACACATTCGCATGCACACAAGAACACAAAAGCCCAAGTATATTCATTCTGGTAAAATATTGGAAAGAATTCAGAAACTGCTCTACATGCTTTCTCTAATTTAACATACTTATTTCATCAAATAGGTCACAACTTTACAAACCAGGGTTTGTGAAGACTAACTCTTTTAAAAAGTACAGTACAGTGGTAGCTCAGTATTCATCATTAATTGAATTCAAGAGGTGCAATGAGTACAAAAAGCAATGAATACTAAACACATTTTTCCCATAAAGAATACTTTTGTGAGTCACAATGCAGCCAACAGTGACAAGTTCTACTTGAGCATTGTGTACTAAACAAATGATGAGTACTGGGACAAAATTTTCATGTCAAAATGTTGTGTACCAAATTTGATGAGTTTTAAAGCAGTTGAGTACCAAGGTACCACTGTATATAATGCTGAGAAGGGTGGAATTAAAGAGAAGATGATGGGCATCAGTAAGGTACATGGATACAATTACTGTTCTAATGGCTGTGTCATGGGAAAAAGTAAAAGATTCAGTTGGGGACATATCATCCTAAAAAATGTCTACTTATGTGGGTGCTAAGAGTTCCTCCTGGCTTGATGGCATATAATCAATAAATCCTATCAGAAGCTTTAGATTGAGGATCAGATATTGGAAACAGGATGCTACTTTGCTGATTTATTTATTTCACAAGGTTTACAATTTTCCTATGCTGCTCAAAGACAGTGATGAAGATTGGACACAGATCTTTGTTGGCTGTCATGACAATATCTATGCAAAGGATAATTGCAAAGCATGTGTCCTTTTAAGAATTTACTTTTTCTTTTTAGATTTCCTTAAGAAGTGGAAGATAGGAAGATTTTTTTCCTGACATTGTTATCCTCAGAAATGCTGCACTGCAGTCATTTGAGCTATGCAGCAACATAGCAGTTACTGTCAGAAATCTTTTACAGGTTTCCCAATAAATTATCTCCATGTAGGGATGTTGAATGAAATGTTGAATGTTGTACAATAAATGTTGCTTTGTTTGATGAAAACTATAAAGACTGGCTGCCTATTGTGATTTTGCTCTCCTAGCGTCTTTCTGCTACTACAATTTAATTACACAGTAAGCCTTTAAAACATCTTTCTTCACTACCAATAAAGATTCTTACTCCATCTAGTATTATTATTTCCCTTATAGATTTCTAGTATCTTTAAAGTTGTAAAAGTTAATGTTCTCTATTTATCCTAATGATTTTCTTTTTACCAGAACTTTTGTTCTCCAGAAAGGAAAACATTCTGTACTGATATAGTGGTGATATTATGCCATTTGCTATAGTATGCCAGAATAAATTATTCTTCATTTCGTAGGAATACATTTTTTTAAATTTTGTGTTCTCGACACATGTTAGAATATAACTGTATAGTCTCAACAATGACTATATTATATGGAACTTATAGCAATTATTATCCAGAACTGGTCTCTCTACAACTTTGCATGCTGAATTGGTTCAATATCAGCATTTGAGGTCTTCCATTCAGAAAAACAGAAAGACAGGCCAAAAGACAGACACAAATCTTCATATATAAAAACTAGCTGAATATAAAACCATTGTTTCTAAAGCTAAAAGAGTATTAACAGATATTTTTAGATGGATAAGTTATCTATTCCTGGAAATATTAAATAAATCTATAATAAAATATAGCATATTCACATACATTTAATTGTGTAAATAAACAAATACAACGTTAATGTCCAACCATAAAGCTTTAGCTGAAAATCTTGTGTTTTTTTAAGCAGTATTTCTTCCTTTATAAAAAAATAAGGCTTATAAAAATATGCAGGATAAATTTTGTTTAAAAAAACATGTAAAAACAAAATCATGCAAACCAAATACTTTCCATTCACATTGAAATATTTCTATTAAAATATTTTCCTACAACTTCTTGGATAAATTCAGAATATAAAACACTGATTTTGTAAAAGATTGTTCTGGGGGTGTGGAGAATAAAATCATCATAAAAAGATTTCTTAGGTCAAATCTCCTTTCCACAGGATCAATATTTCTTCTACTTTTAGGTCTTTGAAAAAATATAAGAATATAAAATTTCATTCAATGTCACAGAACTTTTTGCATCCATAGATTCAAAACCAGTGAAATAAACCATGGTAACAGTACTCTACAATATATTCAATGTAGACTAAGGTCTAAATATGCAGAATCAAAAGCAGGGTGTATTTGTTAAATCACGATTTAAATCATGATTTAAATCACTAGTAAAAAGGCTTGATTTAAATCAACTCAATTTAAATCTACTTTTTAAAGAGCAACTGTCATCTCTGTCCCGCAGCGGTTCCTTCTCTGACCCGCTGTTGACTCACCGGCAGTCCCAATATTGCAGAATATACAGCTTCATGCTACATAACTAAGCTCCATTTCACAATGAATAAACTAAATCATCAATGTATCTTAAATAGAAAACTACCTTTAGATAGATTTTTACTCCAAAAGTATTTTATTAAAATAAATTTGATAAAAATCAAAAAATCCGATTTACATTTTAAAAAATCCGATTTAAATAAACAATATTTATCTTTTTAAATCATCGATTTTTATCCATCCTGATCAATGGCCTCATCAATATCTACCTGACTACCTACTTTCAGTTTGATGGACAAATACCATCATGAGAGATGGTATAAAAAGATACCAATGTGAGAGATACACCCATGGGATCACCACTCTCAGAACTCATATCAGAGACCATAATGCAGTATCTAGAAACTATACAGTCCTACACATACAACCAAAAATATCAAACCAGTATAAAGATGACACCATCACAGTAAAAAGGAACAACTACAGAAGACATGTGGAACAATCAACAACTTCAAAGAAAGCACCTAAGGGTAAGACAAGAAGAAACTAATTAATGAGAGAAGCAACTTAGAACTAAGGAGAAATTTCCTGAACAATTAATCAGTGGAACAACTTGCATGCGCCAACACTGGAAGTTTTTAAAAAGAGACTGGATAACAATTGTCTGAAATGGTATACAATTTCCTTTCTGCCTGAGCTAGAAGACCTTCAACATGGCTTCCAACTCTATTATTTTATTCTATTTTATATGGCAAATAAAACTCAAGAGGGAAAGAAGAAAACACACTATCTTTCCTGGATAGCCTCAGCAGCAGCAGTGTAAATGATGGCAAATAAAAAAGACAAGGGTATCAAAAAACAACCAAATATTTCATTACCAAAATAACAACTCAACCTTGAGTAAGAAGAGCTATGTAAAACATTATTCAGATAATTACAAATGCATTGCAGCAACCCATAACATCAGAAAAAGAAAACAAACTATCTACAAAACATATTCCAACTTACAACTTTATCAAAAAATGCTTGATCACATAACCCAATGCAGCCCAACCAATACAAGCTATGAAAAGGATAACACTGCCATACATTAGAAACATCTCAAAAACCAACAGATTATTACAACCGCAAGGTATCACCATAGCATACAAACAATTAAAGGCCTCCCAAACACCTTACATAAACCAAACTACTCAACAGCCTCAGAATAAAAAAACCCAGACTCATCTACAACATAGTTGTAAGCGCAGAGATAGCCAATATGCAAAAGGCAGAAGAAGTACATCCATGAATACCAACCAGCAATCAGAAGACATGATAGAAATTTTTTAAACTCACAACATATGGACAGAGTAATCATCTTTTAATTATTTGGGAACTACTCTTCTATTACAATTTTTCAGTCATCAGCAAAAACACATTTGCAGTCATATAACTCTTATTTATTTACTCCTATCTTTAAATTACCACTTAAGACTTCTTTTTCCCTTGACAAAAGGACCTAATTTCATTAAAAGTAAAATTAGCATTGATTTTAAAGCTTAATTTAAAGGTTACACAAAGTCTTTATGTAAAACATATTGTTCTAATAATGAGTTAATTATGCACTATAAACAAGAGAATGCCCTTAAACCCAGTTTATACTCCATCTCTGAGTAAATTATTCAGTTGTTTAAAACTGCTATACATATTCCAGCACATGACAGGAACATTAAAATAAGTTCAAAGAAGTGAATCACATATACATTTTTAAAAATGCCACTAAAACTCCAAGATTAGAACCTACTGGATTTTAAAACAAAATCATATTTGTGAACATTCTCAGAACTTAATAGTGGACTTGGCAGCTGCCAAAACAAGAGACAGGTGAAACCTGAATCTTCTACTCAAAACATGGGTTCAAGGAGCCTATTTCATAGGCCAGGCACTAAAAGGAAAAGATAAAAAAAGAGGTTGAATCTTGATTCTATAAATAGGATTTGATTTTTGAAACAACAGTCTTTGGAATTTGTTTCCTATGGCTTCTAGCTTTTCATCATTAAAAAGCTACTTACAAGTTCTTGGATTCTTCTGAGCTATCTGATTCCAGTTTTTCTTGCTGATTAAAGTCTGATAACACTAGAGTCAAATTTTAGTATCTGCAGGGAGGCCTAATCAGCTGAACAGATAAAAAAGAAGTTATCTGATGTTCCAGAGTTGAAGAACCAAACAGCTGCCTTTCAGCCTTGCAGTTTGTTATCTGTATTTAACACAAGATAGGTGTCAGAAACTTTCCATCTTTTTAGTGAGGGAATCAACTCCCATTTGACAAATTATTAATGTCAAGCCTAAAAGGACACGGCTGGCTAGACATTTTGGATTTCTGAATGTACTACGTTCACCTAGTACAGTGTATCAAGGTGAACCTTTAAGAGATGGTGAACTTTAAGAGATCGCATGTCCAAACTGCAAGGCACATGCATGTGTGCATGCATGCGCCGGAGACCCTAAGACCAGCTGGCCAGCAGGAGGCAGGGCATCACAACACCGGCAGCTCTATAAGAGTTGAGATTTTTTTTTTCATGAGCTTCTGTTTCGTCATTTGCAGGGAAACTTTTGTTTTGCTGCAAATGGCAAGAAATGCCAGGGAGAAATACGGTGGACCTGAGCTGTGGAGACAGTGTGTGTGCCCCCAGAGACGGCACTGAGTGCCTTCTCTAGCACCTGTGCCATAGGTTCACTACCACTGATCTAATATGTAGGCAATTCCAGGTGAGGAAGAATACTGTATCCTGAGAGTTTTGATTACATTGGGGATGTTACTTGGAACCCTGACAATTAATATTTAAATAAATGAATTATTCTTTATTGTTTATTGACAAGATTTTTATACCGCCCCTCTCCCGAAGGACTCGGGGCGGTTGTACAGCCTTCTAAAAAACAAAAGTTAAAATACTAATTAAAACGAATTAAATAAATTGGCCGAATAAAATTGGAATACCAAGAATTAAAAAAATTAAAATTTAAAATTTAAAATTCAACAGTTTAAAATTTAAGACCCCTTAGGTATTAGGCCAGACCGGCTTGCTGGAATAGATGGGTTTTTAATGCACGCCAGAAGGCCCGGAGGTCCGCAATGGTCTGAATCTCCAGGGGCAATTCGTTCCATAGGGAGGGCGCAGCCACAGAGAAGGCTTGTACCCTCAGGGCTGTCACACAACACCATCCCGACAGTGGAACCCCGAGGAGGCCTGCCCTGTGGGAACGCACCGGTCAGTTGGAGGCTGATGGTGGCAACAGGTGGTCCCGT
>JAEANM010006265.1:0-18751 GCA_017656035.1 Myanophis thanlyinensis | reverse complement strand
CAGCTGCAATGTTGGGGAGGAGGACTGTGATGGTGGGGTTAGGGTCGCAATGGTTTTGCGGCTCCCAGGTTTTTTTTCCCTTCGGAAATGGGTCCAAGTGGCTCTTTATGTCTTAAAGGTTGCAGACCCCTGCCCTAAGGAACACATCTTCTTAACTTGTATTATTTAATTAAGTACAACTTTAAAGTAATATAGCATTCTTCTGTTTATTAATGACATTTTATTTCTGTTGTTAATAACTTTGTAATTTAACTTATAAATTCAGTTTTTGTGCAGATTAAAAATTAAATAAATAATAGTGCAAAATAATTTATTGTGCTAATAAACTATTGCAATCAAAAATAACTCTTTGTGAATAATATTAATCACAAAATACAAGTATACCATTAAATAATCATGGTGTAAAACAGTACTCAAATACTTAGTTATACTGTAACTAAGACATGAATGAATGTACCCTCCAGAAGATTTCTATTTGTGAAAGTTTCTGAGAAAATAACAACATGGATGCTGTCGTTCAATAGAGAAACACTGAAATACCAGCTTCTCATGTTTTAGTAAATGCTGTAATTGTAGATTTAAGCTGATTGGATTTTGATGTAATACATAAGGGTTTTCAGTTATGCATGTTTGAAATGATTGAAATAGCATTAATAAGCTATTTCATTGATTATAGATATTAAATTTTTAACTGCTGTTTTAGTTAATAGACTTCAACAAATAATCTCTTAAAGGATTAAGAATGATCAAGTGAATTTTATCAAAACTTGATACAGATCAGATAATATTTGACGTGTATTAAATCTCTTTGGCCAAACTGGGATACTTGTTAATTAATCTAAGTCAGATTGATGCCTATAAGTGAAGACTTGTTTATTTATATATTAAATTATTGTCATCTTCATTTGTAGCTTTATCAATTATTTAGGCATTTTTTTCCCCAAGCAATCTTTCTCAAATATCTACACTGAATGTGAATAAGATATATGAAGAGGTCAGGATAAACCTTACAATCAATGTACCAGGATTCTTTATATTTTATTTGAAACAGGTATATACATATGTATCTGAGTTTTTTTGTGAAACTTGAATTATACCATTATGCATAGTCCTGTCCAAGAGTTTTTGCTATGACACCCAGTATATCAGTAACCACTGAGACTACCACAGCTGGTTTATGACATAATCTGCCAATTTCAATTTTCAGATCTTGATACTTTGTGCTCTTTCCCAATGTCTTCTCTGTTGTGTTATGAGCCAAGCGTTCATCCATCTGTATTGTTCGTAGCTGTCTTTAGCCAATGCATGCTTTTCTTCTTTCACAGTTTGTTTGACTTGAAGTGAATATCTGCCTCCTTTTCTGCAGGATAGGTATAATCCATCAATATCACTATTCCCCCCAAAAATGCAGATTACAGGTATCATTTGTGCTTCAGTTTGAGATGCAGACAACACAGACTCATCCCCAACAGCGTGAGCCTGTCTTCAACAGGGAAGGGACACAGGGCAGAAAACATCCTGCAGCCAAGAAGGCTCCACACCCATTTGCACTACTCAGATGAGTCTGAGGACAGACAAACCTCCAAGTGGCCTCAAGGACTCTCTAAAAGAATGCAAATGACCAACTGTCTGCAAGGAATAAATATCCTTCCATTTCCCACCATCCGGTCAGAGCTGAAGAAGCTTCTTGGATGAGAAGTGAAATTTCTTCAAAGAAAAAACAAGAAAGCCCATTTGTCTCCTGAGAAAAGGCACCTTTGGGAAATTTTTATCCACCTTCCCAAAGACCTGGGATATGATTATTTCTTCATCAATTTATGGGTCTAGTAAACTGAAGGCCTATATATTTAACAAATAAGTTGACTATAGATATAGATAAGGTATGGATGAAAATAAGAAAAAAAATAAGAAAATAAGGTCAATCTTTACTGAAATTGAAATAAAATTTCATATATACCTAAGAAAACCTGCCTTTTTAAAAAATGATACTACCTTTCTTTGAAGAAGGATAAGATGCAGGAAGATTTCATATTCTCGATTGTCATTTTATGATGGCTTGCAGCAAGTCTTCCCATTTTTAAAATGGAAATTCGCAAGATAAAGCATGGTGAATGATATCACCAAAATATTCTGTGGGCAATGAATATTTACATGTTACTATGTGCACTACACACATTTCTGCCTCCCTATAGTGGTGATTTCCCCCCCCCCCCCAGTCCAAAGTGGTTTTCTTTTCTTTTTTTGTTAGTTTATTGTCATTGCACCTCATACAACGAAATTAAATGCCATCTTCGGTGTACATTATAACTATAAAAATAAAACACAAGCACACATCCTTCACATTCTATACTGTACAATTGAATTGAAAACCCCTGATATTGCATTAATATTGCACTATACAGTAGAATTCAATAAATACAGTTTCTGCCCTAGGATAGAAGCTGTTTTTTAGCCTATTTGAAGGACACATAATCCAAAGTGGATTTCTGATAAGAACCTTGGCTTATCTCACTTGGAGATCTTCAAAATAGATACAAATATACAATTCTTCTTTAAAATATCCGGAAACACTTGTGTGTGTATTTTAATCTGGAAATGAGTTAATACATTCACTACAAATTGCACCCAATATAGTATCTACCATGATGACCTTTTATCAGCCTATTTAAATATACATTGATAAAACAATTAAAAAAGGAATAAGAGGAGATTTGTTTCTAGGAATGAGATTGTGAAATCAGTAGTGTTTGTGATACAATACTATTCATAACATTATTACAGCCAAATCTTCACACAAGAAGAATTGTCCTCTAACTGTACATTCATGTACCTGATTAGTATTGTGATGACTTGGCAGTGTTGTTGTAGTGTAATCGCTAATTAAGTATCTGGCTTTATCTCTGTATACTGATGTCTGTGTCAACTTGAATTTCATTTTCAGCTGTGACCTTTTGCGATATAGTAGTCAAGAAGTCCACAAAATAATATCTGGTTGGAAATAAAAGAAATGGTCATGTCAAATGTAATTTGCTTTTTATTTGCTGAGAACTGTATACTTTTCGATATATTCTTTTTATTTCACGCAATAGTTCATTTCTAGTAATCTATCCTGCCACCAATGTTATGAGTTGCTAATTGCCCTGACACTTGATTCATTAAAAAATAAACATGGTTTCTTTTGGTTTTCCATCAAACTGTATTTCAGAGATGCACTCTATTGGTGATTATGAAAAAAAAGGTTTATATACATGTGCCATTATTTCTTATGTAGGTTCCTAGTAGTTATTGTCTCTCACCCCCATAATGACAACAGTTTCAAGAGGTTCAAAGATTCAAAGGTCTTATCATGCCTTAAAATCTGTGTGTGTTTTCTTAAAGTGTAACATAATGGTAAAATGTTGGATTAGGATTGGTGAGATATTTTTATTGTGTATAGTGTATATCTAGTAATCTAGTGTGTGGATTACTGCTCAGTAACTTAATAAATTTATGTGATTACTGCACAGAAACTTAATATTTTTTACTGTTTTTATATATATACACACTGTTTTTATATGTACTTTTTGTTTATAGAACCCAAGATGGCATATTTGATGTCCTGTTTCATTTTATCCCTGCAGTGACCATTCTGTGAAGTGTATTAAATTGAGTGAAAACAATAGGGCAAAACAATTTCTGTGAATGGGGATTTGAACCTAAATCTCTCCAGTTCCAGTGATTCAAGAAGACCACAACTGGGAGTGATTAAGAGGGCTCTACAAAGGCTTTCCTTCTTGTCTAACAAATAGAGGAAAAGTAAAGGTTTAGATATGCATGTATATCTGTATATTTATAGGGTGCTGCACCCACACACGTTAAGCCAAAGGTTTTGTTAGGGCTGGGGTTTTGCCCATACTTTTCTTTGCCTCTTCACATAGCTTACAAACATCAGAGTTGGATTCATCTCATGCTAGTAAACATGTTATACAAATTTAATTGTATATAGTCCTATAGCTGATACAGTTCTACAAAGGAATGATTCTGTCATCTGCACCTCTATAACTGGTTTGGTTCTGCAACCCAACAAGATAGACACAGACTACAGAGGATAATTGGAACTGCAGAAAAAACAATTACTACCAACCTGCCTTCCATTGAGGACCTACTGTATATGCTGCATGAGTCAAAAAGACAGCTGCGAAAATATTTACAGACCGCTCACATCCTGGACATAAATTGTTTCAACTTCTACCCTTAAAACAATGCTATACTATTTATTGTCTGCATTACTAGTATTCTCATCGTTCCTATCACCTATCTCCTCCCATTTATGACTATAACTTGTTGCTTGTATCCTTGCAATTTATACTGATTATTGTTTCCTAGTATGATTTCATTGCTTATTTGTACCCCATGACTATCATTAAGTGTTGTATCTTATGATTCCTGATGTATGTACAGTTTCTTTTTATGTACACTGAGAGCATATACACCAAAGACTAATTCCCTGTGTGTCCAATCACACTTGAACAATAAAGAATTCTATCTGTCTTCTATCTAATTCATCATGGTTCACTAGATTGTGCAAGTGCAGCCAAGAGAGAAAGAGAGGATTTAAACATTTTGAGCTAAGGATGTCAGAGTTGCTTGTCTTTAGGCATTACTACTTCCACCTGCCACCTCAAAAGTGAATTGCTGCGTCCCCTTCTGCTCCTCGGAAGTGAAACTCTGACAGGCATAGTCCTGGATTGTGTTATTGCTTAGAAAAGAAGGAGATCTAGAATAATTGGGTAGGAACACACTCCAGACATTCCCTTTACACATTAATTGGACCAACTAAAATAAGGGCATGTATCTTTTTCAAGCCAAGGACATCATTTGGTCCAAAAATGTGACTCTTCCAAAATAAAAGATAAATGACTTTTTAAAGAAATGCTGATTATTTCTTATGTATTTCGTAAGTATATGTACACCATCCAGAGTCACTTTATATGAGATGAGCAGCCATATAAATTTGATTCATAAATAAATATTTCCTACGCATTTCATAATTTTCCCATATGAGCATATTTAATATGAAATAGCACTGTAATCTTTGGAGTCGTTTGAGAGCTACATTGTGGGGATTAGGCAGAATCGGTCTGCTTATCCTGATTTAATGGTAATGATTTGAATGATGATGATTAAAAATGTCTGTTTTTTGGAGGAAGCTGATTTTTCAGTAAAATGGTTTCTGGCAAGTCCAGAGGCTCGCCTTGAGCAAAAAACAATGACACAACATTGCAGTTATAAAAGTTATAAAAAGTGCATATTGTATATATTCCCAATCACTTTGTCACAAGTTATTTTGATCTGCTAGTGGAAAAATTCTCAATGTCTTGGCAATTTTTAAACAATGGATTTCATTTTCATCCTGGATTATTAATATCTCTCTTTTTATCTGCAATGAATATCAGAATGTTCTTCTCAGTTCTTTTCAGTGCTGATGGTAGATAGCCGTAATCCATTCATCATGCATTCTGACTTCATTTCCCCTACCAATTCTCAATAAATTCAGCACTTGCATATGGAATGTTTTACATTTTTGCCGTGTTAAGGTCAAATGTTAGCGACTATTTGCAGGAATTTGAACTTACTGCTAATTCCAGCTATGGAAAGTGATTGAAGTGATAGAGAAGGAGTGTCAAACTCACCGCCTGTGGGCCGGATCACACATTGTCCACGCCCACCCCATTTTAGTGAAAGGTAAAAAAGTTGTGGTACATCACATGACGACAATGTGTTGTCACAAGTTTAACACCCCTGATCTAGGGAATCTTTGTTGAAGTTTTTGTTCTGTTTTCTCAGTAATTAGAAAAAAATTACAATTAAGGTAGACCAATTAAAGCAGAAGTATACACTCTGTACATGCTGAGACTATATAATTAGTGGATAATTAAAACTAACCCAAATGTTCCACACAGTGAATCAATTTTGGAAGGGAAGGGGGTGAATGAAGAGCAAGTTATGATATTAAAGCTGAAGTGTGACTTTAAAGTATACATTTCTAAGAACTGGAAACATGCAAAGTGAGTTTTAAAAGGCTTGGAATTATATGTAGGCCAATAGCTTAACAATTGATATACAGTAACGTATTACGCAAAAAAAATTGTGGTAGTCAACAACAGTGGCTTTTACAGAGACAAGATTACTGTTTTTCTTGGCTATTTTGAGAGTGTTACCAGAGGCTTCTGAGGAAAAAGAAGTCCTGGAAAAAGAAAATGGGTCTTCTCAAGTAGTATATAACCTGAAATAGAACCTTTATTTGCACTAGATGCTCCATAGGTATGGGCAAAGTTAGCTTATTAGGCAAACCTACAATCCAGTCATGCCATATAGATCTTTGTTTTTCAAATAATGTTTACAAGTGACTGAACCTTGAAGATGAATATCACCAAGGAGGAACTGTGACTGGGAAAACAGCAGAGCATTATGGTCCCAAGCTCTCAAACAGGAGAGGCAGGAACACTTGGCAGCTTAACAGAGAGAAAGAAATGTAGGAAGACTCTGCCCTAACGGATGAAGCAGTGAGAAGTTTGTTCTTTCAGATTTGCTAATTTCTGTTACTGACCATTAGGCCACTTGGGGGCTCCTGCTCTCTCTTGTCTAACAGTTTCCTAGGCAGCATGTCTTCTCCTTGTTCTCCAAGGTCATCTACTCCTTCCATTACACAACCTAATTTCTGAAAATAGCTGATTCTTTATCATCTCATGCAATATTAATGCTAGGTTAGCAATTACATATTCAAGGATTGGGGAGGGGGCGTTAAAAGGGTAAGAAAAAATTCTGCAACACCATGAAAATATTTTGCATATATTCTTTCTTCACAATTTTTTCAGCAACCTGAAGGTCATATTTGGAGCATCTGTACAGCTTCCCTATATTTTTCTCTCATTATTTGCATTTTCAAATGCACGAAGAATGTAACTTGAGATTTTGTTTTTCTAGAAACTAAAAGAACTTAATGTGTTCCCCTGAAGACAGTAATTTTAGAACAGCATTCAATTCTCTCTACTCTGCAGATTCTGTATTGTTTTGTTTCTTATTTTGCCCTGTCTTGCAACGGGAATGGGAATAGTTACATCAGAAGAAAACCCAAAGAAAAAGTATTGAACTGATAAATTACATTTTAACAGCATGCCTGACTATGTCACAAAATTTAGTTTAACATTGCAAACATACAGAGTTTGGCCTTGAACTACTTGTACTCTGCTTTTATTCTCCAGCTGTGTAATTCAAGATATAAAATGGCATCTGCTTATGGATACTGCATCTCCTACCTGAGCCTACAAGCTGTGAATAATCTCTCCTAGCCAATGTTTGTTTTGATCAGCATAAAGCAGTTGATGGATAGCGACTCATTGCCTCCCTTACATTTTCTTTATAGATCTAAGAACCATCCTGCTTATTAAATAGCTGCCTCCCACCCACAGACATTTGAAATGAAGTTGCAATGGGAAAGAAGCAGGAAGTGATGGATTTATTAGCCATTCCACTGCCAAGTTGGCATTTGCCCTCCACTTTTCCACCAACGTGCCCTCATTCTCTTGATCTTTTATCTATTAAATGATTACAAAAGGAAGGAAATGATTATACACATTACATGTTGGACATTATTTGTTGCCCAGTTAACCCTGATATTAATCACTTAGAGACTGCAAAAGAACAAAAACAGAAAAGAGGCATTTGTTATTTCTTATTTGGTGTCATAAATATGTAGGAATCTTATGTGAATGAATGGAAAGCTGTGTTCTGAAAAAAATGAATTTGGGATTGAGGTAGGGTTGAAATTTTGAAACCTACCAAAGAGCAGCAAGATGAAGTCTAATTCTTATAAAATAACTGGGTATATATGAGTATGTGCATCCTTTACAGCAGGGGTCCTCAACCCCCAGTTCGTGGATCGACCATAGTCCACAGCAGGCCAGAATCCAGGCCATGCAAACAAGTGAAACTGCATCTGCAGGATGCAGGCAGCTTGCTAAATTACACCCCCTCTAGTGTGTGGAAAAAACTCTACAGAACCGGTCCCTGGTGCCCAAAGGTTGGGGGGGGGGGTTGCTGCCTTAGAGCAATGAAAACCAGTTTCAGATATGGAGACACAGGACCTTGATAGTAGTGAATTCCTCATTTTTCACTTTATAGTTCATTTTAAATTTTCCTTTGCTCAAGTATAACTTATATGTGTGTGGGGAGGAGAGGGGGGAAGGTCTTTTCTATGATGTCCAATTGTGTGTACTCCATGCATAAAAGCTAAAAACAATGAATGCTGAAATGATCCTGTGGTAAAAGTCTCTAATGCTCCCATCCAGCTTCCCACAAGGAAACTCAATGGGGAAGCCAATAGGAAGTTGGAAGTTGCTCACACTCTCATTGCTTTTCTGCCTGTCTGTGGTCATTCTGTTTCTCTGTTTAGGTAAGGAAATATCTTTAAAATGACCTAGCCAGGCACATGCTGTCTAGGTTTTTTGTTTTTTTTTTAGTATTTATCAAATCTGTCTTTAATTCATTGCATACTTGGAATATTGGAATAATACACTGCATAGAATATTGTGGAGATTGATAGCTTTATGCTAGCTTTATGTTTTTTCTTAATCTAAGTTGGAATTTTTTGCAAGAACGTCATGATCTAAACTGCTGTTAGCACCAGGCTTTGCTTTTGTTGACTGAATAACTCCAACTTTACTTGAAAAATATTTACAATAGATTTGATTTTGATATTGTTTCCATGGCAATGTTCATGTGTTAGATCTGTTCTTTAGGATGTTGGAAAAGGTACTCATATTAATATCAAATTCTCCTGGCAGGACTTTATGTCACCTGCTTAATTTTGTATATCACGGCTTAATTTTCTCATTATTCCAGATGCTATTTTCCTTCCAACTTTAGCATTCAAGGGACCTGTGATAAGTATGATATCATTTTTGAATTTTGTATTGAGAAGGTATTGTCATAGGAGGACTGCTTGTAGGTTGGTAAGCTTTGGATGAAGAGAATTTCATGCCATTTATGCACTCTTTGTTCCTATCTCCTGCTTCATACGTTCCAAACCCATGTGCCATAATTCTACTAAAATCATATACAGTGGTGCTTAAAATTTGGCAAACTCTTTTGAATTTTCAATTTATTTGCAGAAAAAAGACTTAAAACATGATCTGTTTTTCAGAAGTCCCAAAATTAAATAAAAAGAACTCAAGTAACAAATGAATCAAAATGTAATATTTGTAGGTTGATTTATTGAGGAAAAATTATCCAAAACTATATACTTCACAAACTGTAGACAGATAGTAATGTTCTTTTTGTTGACTAGTGGTTCTCTCCTTGCAGTCCAGCTATTTGCATCATTATTATTCAGTGTTTTCATGATGGTCACATGAAAATTTTTGCCAATGCAAAAAAGGCCTTTAATTTCTTAGATGTTATTCTGAGATACTTTGAGACCTCTTGGAATATTACACACATTGTAATTGATGTGAGTTGGTCAACCAATCCTGAAGAGATTAGTAATGATGCTAAATTGTCTCACTTTGTATATGATCTGCCTGATGTACTGGTGGAGTGTAAACTCTTTGGGTATAGTTTTGTAACTTTTCAATCTGGTGAGCATCATAAACAGTTTTTTGGAGGTTTTCAGAAATCTCCTTTCTTCAAGCCATGACACACTTGCACATAACTATGTTGTAAAAATCAGACTTAAGAATAAGAATTCTGTTCTTTGAATAAGTCAGGATCTCCCACAGTTGCACCTGATTATCATTCTTGATTGAAACACCTGATTCTAAAGTCTTCTTCAAATGAATTGATAATTCTAGAGCAGGGTTGTCAAACTCCCATCATTACAGTGGCATCATGAGATGTATCGGGACTCTTCCCCCCTTCGTTAAACCAGGCAGGGGTGGGGCCAGCATGTGACGCATGCAGCCCATGGGCTGCAAGTTTGACAGCCCTGTTCTAGAGGTTCACATACATTTGCCACAAATATGTAGCTTTGCTTCATTTTCCTCCATGAGAGGCATTTCTGATGAAGCAGAATTGGGCAATGGAAAGATCATATGTTGTCATTCCACTTTTTTATCTAAGGAAGAAACAGATTGTCCTTTGTTAGCTATTCTGAGATACCAGTGCAAATATGAATATAAATAACCTTAGGTATGTAAATTACTTGGAAAACCAAAGTATTGAGCCTTGCATATTATGCATAATGTTACTGTCAGTACTAAATGAAATATTCTAGGAAAAGTCTGGGCTGAACTATATATCTCTGTGGTTTTCAGGGTGCCTAAAAAGCAGTCAAGATGACTTGGAACCTCTTCAAAAAACATCCTAAACCTGAACCCATAATAGCTGTTACTACAGGTGCTCCAGCTGCAGTACCTCCTACCACTACAGTCGCACCAGCAGTCTCCCAGGAAAATGCAACGCAGATCTCAGGCACAGTGGAGAGTATGGAGGACACTTTTGCAAAATTAAGAGAGAAGTTTATGAATGAAATAAATAATATACCTTGTAAGTAACATGATCTTATTTTGGACGTATCTGGTATCAACATAATTCCGGGTCTAATTATTCTATCCTTGCCTTCTCTAACATTTTGCATATCTGTAGAATGCAAAGGTTAGATGCCCACCTACCCTCCTTCCCCTTTTATTATCAATTGCAAGAAATATCATTATTTATTGGATTAAAGAGGCCAAACTACTTAAGGACATTTCTTGAGAAAAGTAAGATGGCTTGAAATACTTTTTTCATTTTTGTGAAAAGAGACAGAACATTTCTAACATTTCTTTTCTTACTAGAAAGACCATATTAATCTAATGGTAATTTCAAAGTGAGGTAATGAAGAGTAATTTGTTGCAAACATACTGACTTAATTAACACGTCACCTGGAGGGATGACTCTGTTTAGAGAAAATCAAAGAGGGGAAGAAATGTTCTACATTGGGAAAAGATTCTACACTGGAAATAGATCAGTCATTTGAGTGACAACATTCAGAAATGTTCTGAATGGATCATAATTACCCAATTCATGGAATGCCCTCTGTGTTTTGCCTTGCAGCAGTGATGATAGCTTGTAAGTTTTAGCAGAGATTGATTTTGCACTTAAATAATAACCCCGATTTACTTGGCTATTGTATTGCAACTTTGCTTCTTTAAATGTGTTTTCAGTAGTTGCTTGCAATGTTTTGATCTAAGTTGTGTAGGTGATCCTGAGTTTGAAAACATAAAAAAAGATAATGCTATTAAAAAAATAAGTTGTGCACTGCAAAGCATGAGGAGAAGCACTCTGCAAAGAGCCTGTCCTAGGTAGTTGAAGCAGCTGCATCATTTGCCATGTCTCCTTTAATTTGAAATCACAGCCATGGGCAGAAATGGCTTGGGTACCCACACAGGGTGTGGCTTGTAAACTTATCCTTAAAGGATGTGCACAGCCTTAGAAATGACTTTTGCGGGCTGTGCATGTAATGTAAACCTCTAGCACTTCCTGCTACCCCTTTCCCCATATTCTGCCTATGTTTTCGCAGTGCCACCATGGGCCCTGATTGCCATTGCTGTCGTTGCTGGATTGCTGCTGTTGACCTGCTGCTTTTGCATCTGCAAGAAATGCTGTTGCAAGAAGAAGAAGAACAAGAAGGACAAAAAGGGGATGAAAAATGCTATGAACATGAAAGATATGAAAGGCCAGGTGAACATATATCATTGGACGAAGACCAGTTGGGAAACTGCAATTATTTAATATATGGGGGAACAAGTGCTCATGTTTTTGGTGGGCTTATCTAGAGTGGACATAAATACAAGACAATAAACAAACAAAGTGTGCTCAGTCTTAGAAAAAATACCAAACCAAGAAATAAATTAGAACAGGAAGGATAGAAAAGTTTGTGTCAGAACTATTACTCTGGATGGCTTTCTTGATTACTCTTGAAAAAATAAGAAGAGGCAGAAGACCATGATACTATTTCAGGTTGAGGAATTCAGAAAATGAGACCGATAGTCACTGTTTCAAGTGACAAAATGCATATTCTAACCTTTGCACCCTCTTTTTTCTGAGCTTTTTTTTCATAAAACAGTCACTTGCTTTCTGTATTTGACACAACAGAAGTCACTTTATTTTATTGTGTTTACTTTACTATAATATCATAGTTTAATTTTAGTACGACTTTACCACAGTATTGTAATTGCATTTAATTTTACTTTATTGTTTTATTTTAGCACAAACATTTATGTTGTTGTTATTATTATAATTTTGGTAGTCAGTTTGTCCTATAAAGACAAAAATAAGGATATATTTCCTTCCATAGAAACCAGGAGCTTCATTTCCATTTGTAACACATATTTAAAAATATTTATTGTCAGAAAACTACAGTTCTCAATTGTTTACATACAACATTTCTTCATGTAGTATTTATTTATAAATTTATAAAATGTATTAACTATCTGAATTCCAAAATATCATAAGTGATATACAAATCTTAAATATAACACAGAATTAATATAAAGTACACATATTTTTCAAACATTTTTACAAGTAACCAATTTATAAATTTTAGAAGCAATGAAGTGACTTTTAATCTTCTTTTGCATATATTTTAATTTTTTCCTAAATTAACCAAGGGTGTTTCTAAGTTTAGGTGTTTCTAACTTTGTTTTTTCTTTTGCCTGCCTCAAAATTTCAGAAAACATTACATGTGTGAGAAAGCACAACAAAAAACTCAGATCCTGCTTTGCAAAAATAACTTTTCCATGTAACCTAGGAATGCAGTATACAGTTTATCTAGCTATTAGAGGAAATATAAGATATAGATTTATCACATTCAAACAAAAAAAAATAGCAGTAGTATTTGAAGTAGATCCTTTTGTGCTTGCAGTATCAAGCGCTGTGATCTGGAGGCTATTCACAACAATTGAGCTTTCAGCCTGTTTTGTGTTTTGGTTCCTCAACTGCCCATGAGTCTCCCTTAACATTTCAGGCAAAGTTGAGGTGATGGTTGAGCTGAGAAAGTTGGACAACTCTAGTCTGATACCCCAAGGAATCAAGTCAGCATTAAGTAGCAATGTAGGCAAAAGATGTACCAACACAAACTCTTCTAAAAGTATGTTTTCATTTGGCAGCAATCTTTAATAAGGAGAGAGTCAGAGTGTCCATATCAAGAAAAGCATCATCATTCTGGCTACTGAATAGTGACTCTGAAAAATGTGGTGATGCCGAGAGGATGTTTTTATCAGAGGGTGACTGGGAATTCCCGCAATTCAACACCTCTCCACAGGGCCATGTGGGGAAATCTGCCCTATAGAAATCCAGGAGACAGTGTTCTCACAAAGACAAAATAGTCTGAGCTTTCTTTCTGCTGAAATTGGGATGTTCATAATAATAGAGGTTAAGGCACCAGGCTAGAAACTGGGAGATATAGTTCCACCTTAGGCACAAAGCTACGGTAGCTGGGTGACCTTGGGCCAGTCACTTTGTCTCAGCCCTAGGAAGGAGGTAATGACAAACCACTTCTGAAATTCTTGCCAAAAAAAGGGCAGAGGCTTGATCAGGCAGTTTCCAAGAGTCAACATTGATTCAAAGGAACCAAAGAAAAAGATAACATAATTAGGCGCCTCTCGTTGTAACACTGTGTTAGGAAATTATAAATATAATGAATTTAGAAAACTATCAGTTTTCAGAAGCACATCCGATATTAGCTATATTCAGGCATTCAGAATTCAAGAACTCTCCACATTTTTATAGATAATTGCCTATTAAGCACGATTGGCTGGAAGAGAAAAACAATTGTGCATGCAAATTCACGGATCTTTGCATCCATGTGAATAAAGACCCTGCCTGGCTCATGATGAAGCCAGTGGCAGAAACAGTTGAAAATGCTAATGTATTTTGTGGTATATTTTTCTTCAATGTGCAATATAAGTAGACTTATTATTTGTGTGACATTGGCAGCAACAGAGCTTATCTTACCTGATAGTGCTTCAGATTTAAGAATGCCTGAATAGAGTTATTCAATATTTTGTTTCATACAAGCACACTATTGTGTGGATGGTATGTGTTTTCTAGATAGATTCTTTGCTATATCTTCCAGCTTTCTAAACATAGCAAAGTAAGAATAGAAAAATAAAAACTAGCACATATATCCTTTTTATCTCTTCCTAATGGATACTGCAGTCTGACATCTAACTCACCTAACCATTATGTGTTGGGGCATATAGCCTATAGAGTCCTGCCTAATATTTATATATAAAGGAAAGAGATGGGGGAGCTTTTTATTAATGTATCCCCAACACCAAGATGAGTTTGATAGGCCCTTCTGTTAGTCTTATTTATAACCTACACCCTTTTCCCCATTAGAGCTATGATTCCATTTTAGCCTGTTGAGATAATACAGATGGGAAATTATCACTCACAAAAAGCACAAGATGATTCATGCAAGAATGGTCTCTGGAAGCAATTTGTCAAGGACCATCTATAAATCTCAGCTCATAAAATTTTCTCATGTAGTATCCCATTTGAAGCTACCCTCTCAGTAATTTGATTATTTTATTGTTCAGGGTTATAATACCTGTTTTATAAGCATAAATCAGACTAGCTCAGCAGCAATTCACATTAGCAATTAATCTTGACAAACATCAGGCTATGAATGGTGATGGCTTCTTCTTTCATATTGGGATACTTTGCTTTACTAATGTGGAGAAACATTTTGTCATCCATCACTCAAACTACATTAATAAGGCACTAAGCAAAGTTGCTTGACTGCAAGATGGGCAGCATATAAATGTAATAAATAAATACATTTTCCATGACATGCTCTAAGGATGCAGAACTGCATTTAAATTGCCCTGTTGTATGTAGCTGTTGTAGCCAGTTTTGATCTGGACTCTCTCTACAAATGGTTTCCTCAGTGTTGAGGTATGAATTAGTTCTCTTAACCAAACCATAAAATAAAATACTAACTTCATTTTAATAAAGAGATATATAACTGCAAATGGACAGTAATTCCCATCCTGTCTCATCATTGAGCATTGACCACGTCATTTAAGATTGATCTTAAGATTGATGAGAGCAGGATTCTTGATTTAGGATCACAGACTTGAAAGATATATTGGAGATCATCTAATTATCTGCAATAAAAAATATAGTTGCAACTTCCTTGGCAGGTTTACCATTTGCCAAGGCCATTTTCTTATGCTTAAAAGTATTTCCTGTACTATTGACAACTGCTATTTTTAGTCCTGCCCTCTAGAGCAATAAAGAGCAAGTCTGTTCCATTTTCTCCATATGACAGTTTTCAGATATTTGCGGATCCCAATAACCTGAATCCTTTGCTCTGGCCTAATCATATTGTGAATAAATGTTTTTGTAGGCATACAAGAATAGGTACTCATAAATTCCCTGAAGAATTGCAGAAAGCCCCAGAAAGAAGATGTATGAAAAGTTAGTGTTATGAATCACATCTCTAATTACTAATAAACTCATATGGCATAAAAGGCATAAGGATTAGTGGTGGACTGGATTCTTTATATGTTGTGGACCCAGTCTTGACTTCTGGTATTTACAGTGCCTGAGACCCTGGCAAGCTGTCAAACAGAGAAAACAACGCAGGACTGAATTGGATTTAAACCAGTTTCCTAAGAACAGAAACCATCTGGTTGCTTTGTTTACATTTTTTCCCATTAAAAGTCAAAAGATTGAAGGCTTTTATGTCCATGACCTCTATCTCTATGAAATGAACATATTCCAAATTAAAACAGTCAACATTTATGTTTATGAAATAATACTAAATTCTATTAAATTAGGCTTTCCGGTTCTTTTCATTACTGTGTTATTCATATTGATTTCAAAATCCAAGATTTCAAACAGAAAATTGTGTGGTTGTGGTTATTAGTGTGGGATATCAGATGCCTCAGGGATTGAGATTTACAACCCTCAGAAATATTTTTTAGGGAAACAGGAACTATGGTCAGGATGACTACTAAAAGGCAATTAAATTTCACAAGACATTTTCATTGAGGCTCTCCAGTCATAGTAACAACAGATTTTGGTACAGTCTATGATTTTCCCAGATGTCTCCTGGTCTCATAGCCCATCCACGCACAAATGAGAGAAGTGACAAACTAAGGAGAACAAAAGTTTTCTTTGGCTAATTTCAGGGACTATTTTGCTCCAATTTCTGTCAAGGAAGACTGCAAATAGCAAAAGATAGAAAGAGAATTTTTCTCCTCTCTGACCTCTGGAAGTGTAGAATCCCACATTGTAACAGCTGTGTGTCTTTTCTTTGCAGTTTATTTTTTGTTCTTGTTCTTGTTCTTCATAAAGGGCCTTTCTAGTCACAGGAGAGGTCATCCTTCAGTTACTAATTGGCTGTGTTTTCTCTGTCTCTTTCTCTCTGTTCCCTTATGTATTTCTGTGCTTCTTTTTTTTTTTCGCTTCCAGAGAAACACAGGTCTACTAAATACCTTTTCTTTTATATTGCTATTTACCATTAAATATGGAAGATGAAATTGGCTGATATAAAATGCTATCCTTTGTTTCTTTGATTGGATTAAATGAAACTGGATGCAAAAAATAGTGATGTGCCTTAAGCCAAAACCACAGACCTTGATAAATAAACTTTTTGAAAATAATCTCCCCAAAGAAGGCCTCTTCAGTTTTGAAGCAAAAGCAATAATGAAGACTACTTATATTATGCTCCTTGTTGAGGGCCTTATTTATACTTGCTTTTATGAGATAAAGTATTGCAAGGGAAGTGGGAGCTCTGTTTTCATCCAGTTTCTTTGGGAAATTAGAAACTATTAGAATTTAATTTTTTGTTGGATTATTCTGTCTGAGGCACCCATCCTTTGGGTGTCTCATCCATGGAAGGTATGGAATCTGCAGTTTCTCAGGAGAACTTGTGATGTAGATAATTTGTAAAGTTTTTGTGTCTATAATGCCCTTCTCTTCCTTCTCTGTGCTCTCTTTGTCATCTTTCTGTGTTGTTCTGTCTCCATCTTTTCCGACTAACCTGGATGTCAACACACGGTAGGTCCTATTCAAATGTCAACTCCCTTAAGGCACAAAAGGCACAAGGGAAGAGGGTTTATGGGAATTAGTCAACAATGGGCCCACATTCCATACTTGGACTTTGTATAAATGATAGAGTTAAACTTGATGTAATACTTTAACTGAGAAAGATTTTTTTTAAATCTTTAATTTCTGATTAAGAAAGTATATAATTAGTTAATCAGAATGAGGTTCAATCCAAATACAAGGTTCACTAACTGAAATAGACAAAATATTTTATTGAGTTACCTGTATATCTCATCAAAGCTCTGCATGAGTTGAATTCATGAAGGAAGCATCAAAAAGGCTTCTCACACTATGAAGTGAACTAGGTATGACAAGTAAAATGCTGAAAGAGTTATCCAGCATTATTGGCCTGTACATGCTTGTGAGATGTTCTGGAAACACTACCATATTGAGAACAGACATTAGTACTCATTTAACCAAATTTAATAAAATGCAATTTAGAAGTTCTGAGAAAGAATAATGAATGTATGTCTTGGATAATCTGCATGCATATGCATGTATGAGTCTTTTTTTAAAGTTAAGTAAGAAAGAAATCACTGGGGTTATTTAAGATTTCCATTTATTTGGCAATCCCTTCAGTGAATTTCTTTATGGACAGTGCATATCTAAGCTGCTTTGTCTGCCTTGGCTACTCCATTTCCCATAAATTTCTCATTGGAGATTGGTGTCATTTGCTAGCATACAGTAGCCATTACACAAGCCTGACTTCTTCTATGATATAGATACATTTAACCATGTTGGCTGAGGAATCCAGAAAATTTCCCACTAAAATAATTAGTAGCTTCTAGACAGGAGAAATCAGAAATACAATAATACCACTGTTGCAGTGCTTTCTCTGAAAATTCACAACTGCTGATTAAATAAGAATTCAGGTGTCAGTTATAACTAAGATAATATTTGCCTTTTTAAAAAAATTATTGAAGTATTCAAGCTGCATCCTTCATTAAATCTATCAACAAAGAAGAGATAGATTCTCTGTGCATTTGAGATGTGTATGAGAGGAATAAAAAAGTTGCATGTTAGTTTTCTAAATTAAAATTATGAAGAAACTCAGTTCCCCCTTCCCTTTTCATTTGGCCTGGCAATCCATGCTCCTATTCCTATGATAAATCTGAGTTTCTGTACTAACATAAAATATTGTGTATGTCTGTATGTAAAACAAGGCTCTTTATGGAAACCTGTGTTCCTATTTCTTTTCTAGAACAAACAGGATGATGATGATGAGGATGGGGATGGGGATGAGGAAGGAGAAGAGGAAGAGGAAAAAGAACCAGAGAATCTGGGCAAATTGCAGTTCTCTCTAGATTATGATTTCCAGGCTAACCAGGTAATGTATACACATTAATAAATGTATATAAGAGACATTTCATTCTGACTTACTTCACTGAGAGTGATAATGTGGACTGAAGTTTAAAAATTCTTAAAAAAAATAGACTTGGAATTGCTACCAAGCTTTGAGTAGCTCTAGAGTAGTGTGACCAAGCGTCCTCTTTTGCTCGGACATGTACACTTTTTACATTCAGTCCGGGGCATCCGGGTGGGTTTTATAAATTTATAAAACCCACCCGGATGCCCCAGACTGGACGTAAAAAGTAGAGATGTCATGTCCGGGCAAATGGGGAAAAGCGGCTCCGGCAAGATGAGCATGTGCTCCATCGCACTTAGAAATCCC
>JAEANM010006264.1:0-18751 GCA_017656035.1 Myanophis thanlyinensis | reverse complement strand
ATAAATAAATAAATAAATAAATATATTACCTGCCTCCTTTTCAGTATCAGACTCTGAAACTTCATCTTCTTCAGCTTCTTCCTCTTCCTCAGAACTGGAACTACTGGATTCTTTGCTCTCTTCTTCGGTCTCTAATGATTTCAAAGTATCTGCTTCATATATAATCTTCTCTTTGCTGAGATAAAAACCAAGGAAAGTATTTTAGAACAACAACAACAAAAATAAAAGTAATTAAATGGGTTAATTGAAAATTGAAAATGTAAGATTGCCTTCAATTAAATCAATTCTGCAGAAAAGTAGAGTGATTGACTGGTTCCTCTTATTAAAATTTATGGCCCTCGTTTCAGTATCACAAGTTTATAGCTTTTATGAATATGGGACAGGAAGAGAAAGCTACTTGAAGGGAAATTTGGTTTTTAAAAAGAAGTTAGCCAGTTTCTTCAGAATCACATCAGCAGAGTATTGAATTCCATTAGCACAGATTATGAGCAGTTCTAGGCCTGGAGACATAATTTTTTTTTTGATAAAACAGTATTAAAAATTAAGCATAACTTCAAACAAAAAATCCTGTTTAAGCACTTCAACTTTAGAAGTTCAAATTAAATTATATCAGTTTATAGCGTTTATATTCTACTATTTTGCAGGGAAGTCAAGGCATCACAAATGGGGATTCCCTCATAATTTATTTCTCTTCAAAACTATTTGGTATAGGAGACTGAGCTAAGAAATAATGACTGACCCAAACCCACTTAGTGAGATCCATACTTGGATGGGGAACAGAATCAAGTTTCTTGGATTCTAATCTTATACTTCAACCTCTAGCGCTCGCTTCTTCCACCCCATTAATTTAACATCAAATTTCACAATAAACACAAAAAACATTTTGGAGAGAGAATCTTACTTTTTGAAAAGTCCACTTTGAACTTTACCATTCATATCAGCTTCAATTAATTTGTTTGATTCTTCACTACGCAGCTGTCAAAAATGTAATTGGAAAAACGTATTAATAAGCTGTTACTGTTCTTATTATCTAGCATGTCAGTATAGGCAAATGGCAGAATTGCAACTCTTTTAAGCACTTCCTTCCTTTTTGTTTAAGGCAGTGAGAATTTATTATGAGAAATATATAAAACTGTCATACATATATGAAGCGACCATACTGAGTCACTCACTACGTTTTTCACAACAAAAACATCAAAGCAGTTCTAGTTCAACCCCAGTACCTCATAATAATCTGCTTTTGAAATATGAAACCCAAGTACCAATATTCTCCAAATCATCTAAAGATAGAATATTCTTCAAAGCACCAAGGTAGGGCAAGAAGCAATGGATGGAAACTAATCAAGGAGAGAACCAACTTAGAACTAAGGAAAATTTCCTGACAGTTAGAACAATTAATCAGTAGAACAATTAAGTTCTGAAAGCTGCAACATTGGAGGTTTTTAAGAGATTGGACAACCATTGATCTGAAGTAGTATAAGGCAGGGGTGTCAAACTCGTGGCCCATGGTCTGGATGTGTCACGTGTTGGCCACGCCCACACCCAATTTAGCGAAGGGGGAAAAATCGCAATATGTGACTTGATGCCACCATGACACATTCATCTCCTTTTATAGCAGCCATGAAAAGATATTCAAATACTGTGATGAGTCCATTCCATATGACTCTCTATGGAAATGAAAAGTGAACTTCAAAGAGGAGGGTCAGGAAAAGAACTGAGGCTTTTAAATTTGGTGTCAGAGAAGACTCCTGAGAATACTGTAGACAGCCAAGAAAACAAACAAATGAATCATTGATCAAATCAAGTTAGAATTATCACTTGAGTACCAATGATCAGGCTCAGATTATCCTACTTGTAACATATTATGTAGAGAGCTAGTTCCCCACAGAAGGCTCTAATGCTAGGAAAGGTGGAAGAAATGAAAAGAGGATTACTAGCAGCAAAGTGGATGGACTCAATTAAAGTGGTGATGAGTGCACTATTGGAAGATCTGAAGGTTAGGGATAGATTGCACTGGAAAATATGTATCTCTGTGGTCACTAAGAAAAATGACTTGATGGCAAATAATCAGTCAAAAAAGTAATTTTACCTATATTATTTTCACATTTTTAAATGACTTCAGTCATATGTAACTATCACAAAACACAGACTTCATTGCATTCCACTACCTAAGAAATCATAAGAAGAATATGCACAAAAATTATTTGATTAAGAGAGGTACCCAAAACCTACCATATTCTGTTTCTTCTGCAGCATCTCTAAGTGTTCAACCAATCCCTCATCAGCAACATCGAACGGTGTTTGACCCTAAAGGTATGTACAACAAAAGCAAACATTTATTCTGGATTTGGAATTTCTTTAGAAAAAGATGTTTTTATGAAAAACAACATTAAAAATATTTTGTGAAAAACACATTTAAAAATATGCAAAACTACTTAGCAAGAAGTGGCAAAAACTTCAAGGTTAACTCTTTTCATGTATTTTAGCTTGTACTAGTTGCCAAATTACCTTATATTTTACCATGTATTCTTTATCATATAGCCAGATTTAAGTAAGGAGCTGGAAATATATGGCTATTAGACATACTGGGATGTCAAAATATCAGATACTGTTACCACCAATAAAATGGTACAGTAATAGTATAAAAATATATATTGTACCAGGTAAACTAGAGCAGATACAATATTCCTAATCGTATTTCCAATATTTCCTTTTTCTGTGACAATTTTTCCATATTAATCCATGGTTAGATTTAGAATTAGAATAACTTTACTGTCACTTTGAATGTACACTAATTGGCATACATTAAACAATGAAATTGCATTGCATAAAATTATGCAACATTAAAGATTATACCTGTGCTAATCTTAATATTAAACAGACAAGCTATGACCCATTGTGTCATCATTTCAGAGATACTTCCTTGCCTAGAGAAACAGAATGACCCCAAATGGGCAAAAAAACCAGTGGGAGAGGTAGTGACTTCCTGCCAGCTTCCCCATTGACTTTCTGCTGGCAGGGCATGTTGGGATTCCTGATCACGTGATCTCAGCAGACCAAGGCAGCATAGCAGCATAGTAGCACTAACTAACTTTGCCAAATTTCAAAGTCACTGAAGACATGGAATCCCAGATTTTGGATGCATTCTATAACATAGCCCACTTGCGATATGCCGATTCAAAAACTCATCATATAATGCACCGTTTTGCCCAATTGCAGGTTACAAACTATCAAACACACAAGAGCTTTAGCAGTATGCTAGACAAGCCCCATTAGGTTATCCTTTTGGAGATATTTCCTTACTTTAACACAGAAACAGAATGACCATGGCGGATTGATACTGTTTGGGTTTTTAAATTAAAAAAGAAAATATCTTTTTGTTAAAGAAGAAAGATGAGTAACAAGACAATAGGTTTATCACTGCTACATTAATTGAGGAGTTCGTAAGATAAAGAATGCCAATTATCTATCCTGACTTTTCTCTACATACAGTAGAAACTGGCAGTTTCTCCACGGAATGACAGTGACAGACGCTTTGGCCAATGATGCCAATATCAACAAAAATATTACATTACACAAGTCAGGCATTTTGCCTCACTCTTTCCATGTTGAGGTTTTGTTGAAGGCAAGTACTGTCATATTGATGAACTCCTGCAGTAATTAGTATTTGTCACATACTGAGTTGATCTTCCCTTTCCTCCTCCATCTTTTCTTGCATCCTTACTCTGTACTTTTCCTTGTGATTCTGACCTTTTCATCCTCAGTTCCTTTACCTCTCTCTTCCTTGCTGCATCTCAATATTTGGAGTCATTTCTTGACCATAACACCACAACTACTCCTCTTGGTGGTGATGGTATTTTAATTTTTTTTAACCAGTGATACAGGGTATGTTTGTGTTGCAGAGAAGGGGCACATAAAGCAATAAAAATATCCAATCCTTTCTTCTTGCATCTTAACATCTTAGCATCTTTTCTTTAACAGCCATGCAATGAGTCAATTCATTGCTGCTGGGTGGGGAAGGGAGTGAAGGATAGTGAGTCTGGCTAGGAAATAGTCATGGAATGTTGAAAATGAAAACCACCCAAGTTCGCTCATTGAGGTATATTGGTTCGAAAATTGTTGCCCTATGATGCAGCCCAGGTAAAGTTAATCACAACTAAAGTTTCAGTAGTCTACAGATTAATGTATCACTAGCTGATTTTTCTTTTCATAAAAATTTATAAACCAACTCTGAATTTCTCATTAGCTACAACCCCAGTCACAATGAAAACAGATAAAATACAGAAGCAGATGACAATCTATTGTGTGCATTTGTGTCTTAGTGAGTAGGAAATAAAGCTCCCAAGTAACAAAAAAAAATGCTGATGACTTCCAAATTATCTTCGTTAACCAGATTATTCACAAGAGTATCAATAAAAAAACCAAATCAGAACTTTTCAGAGAACTGATGGCCCAGTCCAGAGGCATTTTTATTGTCAGATAAATTAGCTGCTTTCAAATCTGTTTGGGTACTCCTAATGATGCTTTCTAAATGCACAGTAACTTCAATTCCCTTATGCAATTATGAAGAAGACTCCATGAGGTCTCCTTTTACTCACCAACCACTTATTTTTTGAATCCATATGCTATGATTGTCTTGTGTTTGGGGGGATTATTTTTTTCAAAAACTGCCTCTAGATACCACAGATGCTCCATACATTCTTCAACTGACCACTGAAGCTGTTGCCTTGCAGGGAATTGCAACATTCATATGAACCACTGATTTCCGACTATTATCAGGAAATCTAAATATTGTGCTAAAATTATGTCAAAAATTTCAAAAGATTCAAACATGATCACCACTGTAACCATGCTTTCTAGTTAAAGTCTCCCTTGCCTATTCTTCACTATTTCCTTAACTCTCTCTATATATGCCTGATTTTCCTATATATTATATTTATAAGAAAATTGGTTTTGCCCCAAGAGCCTTAACTGATTAGCCATAATTTTCTCCTATATAGATTTGAATCCTTTCACAAAATGGGAAGAATATCAAAAAGAAACTTTATAACACTCATTTTATAAAGGACAAATATTTTAGTTTATGTTGTTGGCCCTGTAGATATTATGTGAACTATTACAGTAAAAACCCATTGTCATGGTCAAGTTAAATTTACAATTTAAAAATAAACATAATAGAAGAAAAAGTAGTATTTTAAACAGCATACAGAATACATTATAGCCGATACAGAGCATAAAATGTACATAATGCAATCATTTAACTATTGAGGAATGCTGAGCCACAAATAATAACATAAATCAATCTTAAAGCTTGTTTAGCTCACGTAGTCAATATTTCTTTTAAAAACCCTTATTTCTTCTCTGGGAGTATTTATGGTATATTGCTAGTCTAGGACTCACTAACCAGTTTGTTCCTGATGTCCATATCACAGAGTGCTTCAGCCAAGATAGTGCAAGCTTCTTTCACCCCCCAGTGTGCAGCAGCATGGAGTGGTGTCCATCCATCATTGTCCTGAACATTGACATTAAACCCAGCTTGGATCAAGAGTCTAAGGAAAAAATAGTAAAGATGGCAGCAATTCAGTCTTGTAAGTTAGTAGACACTGTAAGCAGCATGCAGTGGCTTTGTGAAGGAAGCTTATCCCATGATAGAGATTAGTGTGATCAAGTAGAGACAGCTCTAAATGGTAAAAAAGAAATCAAGTTTAAGGTAAAGGGTAAAACAGGTTCTTTCTAACGATGATGGTAATTAATGATCGACCTTACAGATGGAATTGAAGAATCTGGTTAAAAAAGAGCACAAACAAATTTTTAGGAAATGCTTTAGAGAAACAGAAGCAAATCTCAGAACAATGAGCCAAAGCTGAAGCAGTGGCATTATCTTGTGGATTAACTTCTGCACAATAGCATTTAAAATTATCGTAAGTTATTCTTATATGACAAAATTATTTAGCCCACCATGGTCTAATTTAACTGCAGTTCAGCACAGATATATTCAGACATCATCTCCAGTCATGTCTGAAATTAAATCTAAGACTTGCAAATGTTTTATCTCTAGTTGTTCCTTCTTCTGGATCAAGTCTTTCGTAGCACAACCTGGGGATGAGTCAGAAGCAGTTTAGGATTTCATGTCCACCATGAAAACCATGCGTCTCAAATCAATTCAGAATATAACAGGACTGATTCTCATATTCTGGATCTAGTCCTGAACTCAAAGCCAATGGGGTTCTGATAATTCAGATGGTATTACAGTAAACCCATTGTCATGGTCAGATTACTTTCTTGTAATCATGTTTTGGTAGTCCCACCAAACTCTTCCGGGACCATTAAAATTGCCCACTTGACTTTCAGAGGGTGCTTAGGAAATGAACAGGCAATTTAACAGACAATTCTATTGAACAACTAAGTAATGCAATATAGGCATGATGAAGACACTAAATAGGATAGTTCTCAAGTGGCCTCTTTCCGTCTTCTGATCCAGGGGCTTTGGGAGACAAATCAAAAGAAGGAGCATATAAAGTAATGCTGCAGAAAACAAATAACAAACACAATTGGCCATGGTATACACTAAGCTCATATCTGGTCCAAACTGTGACGATAAGTGTAGCAAAAAGTTGGTGCTTCTTGGCATCTACTGTATTAGTAGAATGCCATCCAGCTGCTTTGTCACTTTTGGATACAAATGGGCCAAAAGAGCTTAGCATCGGCCACTGAGACTTCTAAGCACTTTATTGATAATGTTATTATAGCTAAACACTGGCTGACTGGCTGGCCTCTGAAGAGACGGCATCTTGTGATAACATCTGAGATTTGTCTAATTCTGGGAACCTGATAAAATGAAGAGCATCCTCTGTGAATGAATTCCGCCATGTGTGATCTAGGTCCACATATTGTTAATGAGCCATGGAGTGAGAAACTTTAGGTTCAAGTAGTGAATGTCTTTGGTATGGAGAGAGTGATATTACTATCAATCCTGTCAGGCCCCCGGAACCAAGAATGACATGTGGAGTTATTTAAGAGTAGTTTCCTTTATTGTTCTTCACCTATAGACGTGATCTTGCCAGCCTCAAGCTACTATTTACATAACTACAGATATACTCTGGGAATAGCTAGGGAGGAGTCATTTTAACCATGTCAAACAAACTTCCAAGCTCTTCTACTTCTTTGCCCTCTGGAAAGCAGCCATGCTCTTCTGGGAATCCAGACTACATTCCATCACAAATCCTTTTGGGTAGCCTGCAAGCGGTGGAGGGTGGGAGGCATTGTTTTGAAGTTGTAGGGTTTAAACTAGTTCACATGTAGGGTTTAAACTAGCTACTTTATTGCTCTATGCCAAGTTCATGGGAATCTTCCCAGATTGGCAGGTTCATCTGGGAAAGACTAGATAAGGCTCAGATAAGGCTCAAAGGAGGTCAAGACCTTGCTGTCTTGTATTTATGTAAGAAGTCAATGCTAATTCTCCATTTGATATCCCCTCCCGACTGGGACAGTTGCTCTCCAACACTGACAGATGGAAGGATTAGACAAGTTATTGCAACGTTCTGTTTCAAGTGACAGTTAATGTTACTTTCTTACTACTACCCCAAAAATGGCCTACATGCATATATTAATGAACTTAATAAATGGTACAGGACACATATACAATTGCAGTATTGCTTCAATTGGAGGTCAGTTCCAAATGACATCAGTACTGCATAAATCAAGTCATAACTGCTATCCCATTAGTTTCAAAAGAATCTAAAATCAAGTAAGTTAGCCTAGGAAGAATTGTTGTAAAGAGCTAGAACTCAGCGCCCTTACTTGTCACTGCAAAATCTCTTACAAGGCACAATAAAAATAATACATTTCAGAGATTCCAGGATCTCTCAGTACTGATGTCTCTGAAAAGTCAATGGAATCATTCTAGGTCTATGAAAGGTTCAAATATAAAACATATGACATTTCCTGAATGGAAGTAATAAATGAATAAAAATAAGGAATAAACATGTATTAGTATAAAATGGTTCACACAGCCCTGGTAAAATACAGAAAGCAAGCTTTCAAAAACTGAGATCAAAAAGTTCTGCTTCCCCAAAAACAAGCACTCAATGAACAAAGGAAATGTGTGGTTCAATAAAGTTTTTCAAATACTGGTGCTTCCAATAATGCCATTTCTGGTTTGCAAAAAGCGACAAGTCCTAGAACAGTAGCAAAAAAGCAGACAAATGTTACACGCAAATTAACTAATATTTTCCTCTAAAGTTGATAAAACAAGCAAATCTTATCCCTGTAAGTGATTAGCAAAAATCACTGTATTGTGTGAGTAAGCCTCTATCCCCGTGATGGCGAACCTATGGCACGGGTGCCACAGGTGGCACGCGGAGCCATCTTGCTGGGCACACAAGCTGTCGGCCAACTTGTCTCCAGCTGAGCATGCACATGTGATTGCGCATGCACAATTGCAGAGACCCAGCTGGTCTTCGGACGTGTGCTGTTCAAGTGTGCAATTGCAGCAGGAAATCCAGCTGCTCTTCGGCGTTCTCCTGTGCATGCACACACGATTGTTCATGTGTGGGTGAGTGCCTGCATGCAGTGCATGTGCATTGTACATGCAAAAGCTGCATGCATGCACAAATGGTGCGGTTTGTACGCACAAAGTGCGGATTGCACGCACAAAGCATGTACATTTCGGCACTTGGTAAGTAAAAGGTTCACCACCACTGCTCTATCCTATAAGTTGAACGCTAATATTTATTTACTAAGTTTGATGTAGCTTTCTATGCCACTTAAAAAGAGTCAGGCAACTGTTCACCATTACCGTATTGTACTTGAATATATGTCTAAGTTTTTACCTTGGTTATAACCAATACATTTAAAAAAGAAATACCACCCAAAATAGAAGTCAAAGTTAACTTCATAAAATCAAGAAAATGAAAAAGTGAAACTCAGTGCCTCTCTCATTCTTACAGGGCAGGCTGTATGTAAGCTGAGGGCATATACTGGTCCAATATCTGATTTTTTTAAAGTGTAAATGATGCTGCACTTCAATGGTTAGATGCCCTAGACCAGTGATGGTGAATCTTTTACTTACCGAGTGACGAAAAGTATGTGCTTTGCGCGTGCCATCCGCACTTGCGTGCAGTTCCTCCACGTGTGCTGCATGTGCAACTGCACCATCTGTGTATGCATGTAGCTTTTGCACATGCAATGCATGTGCACTGCACACAGGCACTCATGCATACATGAGCAATCACATGTACATGCACAAGAGAGTTCCGAAGACCAGCTACATTTCCTGCTGAAATTGCGCACTTGCACAGCAGAGGTCCGAAGATCAGCTGGGTCTCTGCAATTGTGCATGCATGTACGCACAATCTCATGTGCATGTTCAGCTGGAGGTAAGTTGGCCGACAGCTTGTGTGCCCAGCAAGATGGCTCTGCGTGCCACCTGTGGCACCCGTGCCATAGGTTCGTCATCACGGGCCTAGACATTGGTATTTGAACATAGATCTTTTTAACATTTATATATTAATGTTCATATATATTGCCAGTCCATGTAAGATATGCCATATGCTAAATAAAAAGGGAAGGCTAGCCCACGTCACAAACAACACCATTATTTCCACTTTCTTTGGAGAAATCAAGGCAGGAAGTGGAAAATGCCAATCAGAAATTTTATTTATTAATGAATTTTATACAGCTTCCCATTCCACAATCAACTTTGGGCAGCATACAACGATCCAGTAAAACAAGAGAAATGAAGCACAGTCATTATCTAAAGCCATTATCTAATAATTATTAAAAGTATTTAAAATTATAGAACTAAATATTAAAACAGAAAGACAGTAACAGGGGAGGAGCATTAGGGGTGCCATCCCACTAGTTCATAACAATATTACACAATTCTAACACAATATCTGGGTTTTAATATTTTGCTAATGTTTATCTACATTTCCCAGAGTTTCTGCCTGCTTCACTAGGTGAGGGGATATTGTGGGTTTCTTTCATCAATGAATGTCATATTATAGTAGCTTCTTTATGGAAGTACCTGCCCTGAACAACAGCAGCTCTCTGGAATTCTAGTCCTGTAAGCCTTTTGAACGGTTCTGAAAACCCGTTTGTTTTCCCAAGGCATTTGGGCCATGATTTGGTTATATGAAGTCTGCTGGTGAGGTGGTTTTTAATGATTTGTGATTTCAAGTTTGGATGTCAATATGCTATTGTTGTTTTCAATCTTGAATCCTATCCAGATTCACTGTTATGAGATGAGCAACCATATAAATCATGTTAAATAAATGACAAAATAAGCTAAAACCTAAGCAATTACCTTACGGCTCATAGCATATTTGAACCCAGCCATGTAACTCTTTTTTCTGTAATTCCCACAGTTTAGTACAGCAAACAACGAAAAAAGATCAGTACCTCATCACCTCACAGTAGCCTTTAGCTGCAGCTACGTGGAGAGCAGTAGCCCCTGTTCGAGGGTGCTTTCTCTCTTCAATTTTCCTTCTATTTAGCCACTGCCGGGCATCCTGCAACATTTGTTGTTCTTCTGCTTTTCTGGCCTGATCAAGATCCACCCCTGGAGAAACAGACTGCAGGTGTAAAAATATCTCGAGGTAGAACAAAAAAATGATAAAAGGGAAGTGGAGGTAAATATCCACATTGTTACAATGGGAGTAGAATTAAGGTGGGTTTTTTTTTACTACATATTTTAAAAAACTTTTTTTTTTGCTCTTAGGGACATAGCTTTTTTATAATTCTACTGAACAATATCTGATGCTTTCAAGTCATGCTGAAGAACTACCACAATTGCTAATTAATATGGCCAATGATTATTCCTCATCATCAACAAAATACTGAGGTGCTTGTGCATGGAATACTTGCAGAAAATTGTATTTAATGATAGAAAAGCCAGTTTCCATCTCATGCGATGAAATAAATCTACTAAAATTCCCACTTCCAAAGCATATAGTAGGTTTCCTTACTGAGAAACTTAGATACATTCTTTACACACTGACAATAAAAAAAACCCAACCTGTACTAGTCAAAACTATCTATTTCAGCATTTCTCTAGATCAAAATATCAAGATGTTTTCATATGAATCTTTATGGGAGAATGGAACAATTTCTTTATACTAAGTTTGTTCAGGAGAAGAATAAACCAATTAGCATATTGATTATGATATAAAATATTATTATGAGGTCACAGTTTTTAAATTACATATTTTATCTAAAACTTAAAGAAATTCCACAGAAAATTAAATATATTTAGAAATGAATGGAACAAATAGTTTGCAGACACCTAAAACACCATCACCAATAATTTAGCTTTTTATCAGATGGGGAGAATCAAATTGGCTTCATTTCCAAGATAACATACTATAATTGGGAAGAATTGCACTTTCCGCAGTACTTTTCTTTATAACTTTTGGGCAACCATCCATATTTCTTATACACTAAGTGGCCAATCACCAAACTGTAAAAAATCTCTCAAGGGTCTATGAACAAGCTGTCTGTATAAAATGATCCTTTGTAATTTCATATGAAATATAAAGCAACATTTTCCATATATCAGTCATCAAGCTCAGTTTCTCCTCTTCAGAGGATACTTAGAATGTCTATTACAGAAGCTGCAATTGCCAAAAATATGCTGGGCAAAAAAAATGGATGATGATCACATGGGATAGCAATAGCACTTAGATTTATATACCGCTTTATAGCCCTCTCTAAGCGGTTTGCCACCAACAATCTAGGTTCTCATTTTACCCACCTCAGAAAGATGGAAGGATAAGTCAACCTTGAGCTCGGTGGGATTTGAACTGGCAGATAGCAGAAGTACTGCTTTACTACAGTACTGCACTTTAACCACTATGCCACCAAGGCTCCTAATAGTTAAATTAGGATAATTAAATTTTGTTAAGTATCTCACAGAAAATCAACATGCTGGGGCAAAATTTTGTTGTACGCATGTGTCCATCATACAAAAGTCATTCTACAAAAATCACCTATTATAAATGCAATATTTTAATATATTTTTAGAATGTTTATCTTCCTTTCTAAAAATCATAATAAAATGTGGAGCCAAATTTAAGAATAAGTAGATATTTCATGCCACATATCTCTGTTCCTGAAGAAAGAAGAAGAAAAAAAAATCCATCAAACAAAATCTAATAATAAGGAGATCCCTAGTTGCCTTACCTTGTTTCTTTACTTGTTCCAAAAGCAAATCTTTCATGGCTGCTTCCTCTGCAAGGTCAGCTGGGACTTCACCTTCACTATTCACAGCAGCAACATTGGCCCCATGATTTATCAAGTACCTAAATGAATGAAAAATAAATGAGACTCAACTTCAACCCAAGCTTAATTTATATGGTCCTCAAATAAGGCAAGTCATCAGATAAGAAATCTTCCATCACAGGAAAGAAGCAGTGACAATTAATTTCTTGGTTAATTGAGAAACACTAATAGATCTATAATCTTTTGGAATAACCAAGGAATCTTTTCCCATGTTAGCAATATTGAAGTATTTCATTTTTTTTAATGTAAAAGAATCATTTATTCCCAATATGCATTTCTGGTTCATCCAACCTTTCTATGAAAAAAAAAAGTTTACAATTCAAAAAGCTGAGCTGATTCTTATGATGCAGCTAATTTATATATTCTCATCTCATCTGTCATTTCCTCTTGCCATTCTAGTATTATAAAGTTCATTATCAAAAATTAAATGCAATCATATCTTCTCAAAAATAAATTCCCCTGAGTTTAGTGAAACTTACTTCTAGGGAAAATATGTACAACAATTCCACTTATTAATTTCTGAAATTTTCATTCCTTACATCTCAAATTGTTCCTACAATAAAAGGAACTATTCATTTCACTGCACTGGGTTATCATACGCTTATATTTATCAAAGAAAGCTAATAGAGACTGGCAAACATGGAACTCAACATCCCATCCCATTGTGAAAACTCTTTGTTTTCAAAGAAACATTCTTGTACAGTGGCATACTTTTGACAGTGTTATATTCCTATTATTAATACTATAATAATTATATTATAATATTATAATTATAACACTATATATTCCTGTTATATTCCTATTATTAATACTATAATAATGGGTAGAATAAGAACTTTCTGAAACTAAGGACCGTACTATTTTCCAGAAACCAAGGACCCAAGGGGTAGGACAATAATGTGCTATAGTGATATCATCAGTGGAGACTGGGCTGGAATCTTCAATCCATTTTTCCAGCTTGGATAGAATGAATGTTTAGACTGAATGTTTATTATCAGGTGTTCATCAACTTTATCAGAAGACTATGATTAGGGCTTGCCGTATTATAGTAGTACTTGCTTACTAACAGTAATTGGGACCAGGACTTTGTTGTAAGGCATGACACCACATAACTGCTGATTTATAACCATTTGCTCTCATTAGGCAAATCTCACTTGGTCACAGGGTTCTGCTATCACATGATTACCATTTGCAACCCTGGTGGCTTCCGCCTCGACTTTGTTTGTTAGAAACCATAAATTGTGACCACATGACTTCAGGCCTGTGGCATTGTAATTGGAAGCCGGTTGCCAAGTGCCTAAATGTGTAAGTGCTCCTCATTCAGCTCCATAGTAAATTCGAACAGTCACTGAATGAATGGATGTTAAATGATATGCTGATGATCATCGATATGCTGATGATTACACAACTTTACATCTTTAACCCTGGTGATCCAAGTGATGTGATAGCTGCCTTCTCAAGGTGTCTGGAGGCTGTGGGGATCTGCATGGGGGACCACAGGCTTCAGCTGAATCATGATCAAATGGAGTGGCTGTGGCTTCAAGGGGCCTTGGTATCTGGCAATTTATCATCTTTAGTTCTGGAACAAGTTGCACTACGCATACAGAGTTCATGCATTATCTGGTGGTTCTCCTAGCCTCACCACTCCTGCTCCAAGAGTTGTGGCTAGGACAGCCTTTGCAAAACTTTATGTGGTGAACCATTTGCACTCTTTCCTGGATTGTGAGGCCCTGCAGAGACACTCATGTCCGGGTCACATCTCAATTGAATTACTGCAATGTGCTCTACATGGGAGTATGCCGAGTATTTGAAAGCCACCATCGATACAGAATGCAAGTGATGAAAATGCTCCAGATAGTTCTGGAGGCCTCTCATGTGGTAGATGTAATGCTGTGAGCTGCCAGTTTGTTCCTGGGTCCAATTCAAGGTGTTGATAATTAGCTTTAATTAGCCTTTTATGGCATAGATCCATGGTATCTGAGGAGCAGTCTCATCCCCATGGGACTAGCCCACCCCACTTGCTCGAGCACAAGAAGCCTAGTTTGGATCCCATATGCCAAAGAATTTTAGCTAGTGGAGTTTAGAAGAAAAGCCTTATCTGCTGTGGCTCCTGTCCTCTGGAATAGTTTCCTACTGGAAGTGAGATCCACCCCTCAACAATCCTGGCCTTCTAAAAAAGCCTGAAAACCTGAGTCTGTCGCTTGGCCTGGAGTTACATTGAGGAATAACTGACAGAGTAGACCAAGGGTGTCAAATTCGTGTCATCATGGCAGTGTCACGTGACATAGCAGACTTTCTCCCCTTTTGCTAAACTGGCTGGGGCCGGGGCCAGTATATGATGCATCTGGCCCTTGGGCTGTGAGTTTGACAACCCTAAAGTAGAGATCCCCAGCCCCATGATACCTATCTTTTTTTAGTTTCCTGTTTAATCCTAATAATTTTAATTGTTTTGTATCACCTTTTTTAGTTTTTTATTATATTGTAATCCACCCATAATTGCTGTATCGGTGAGATGTGTGGTAGAACAACTGAATGAATAAAGAAATAAAGACTACCTGTATTAGCACTGTTGTTAATTTTTCTTTCGTAGCACCACCAAAATGAAATAACAGCTGATACACATTTGGAAGCTATCCATTAATCAGAAGTTGACATCTCTGATGTTATAGTCTTTCAGTATCAAAGATCCTATTTACTTTTCATAGAAATTCTCTAAGGAACTAATTGTATGTAGTGTTTTCAATGCTGTTAAAATGTAAAGTTCTAAATAATAATATCAACACAACATAATCATCCTAAATGTAAGACTTTATGCACTCCTAAAGTGTCTTAAAATGTAAATCAGAGAGAGACCTTAGTATTAAAATCAAGAGCTACCATTGCAATATTCTAACACATCTGGGTTATTGTTTTTATTAATTTGATCCTGTTATTCATTTGGTTTATATCTCATCTTTCTACTTATTTTGAACATTCCATCATTTACCCTGAAGATTTAGAGGATTGCTGACAATTTTTGTTGTTTTCAGTTAATATTTTGTAAAACAAATCCACGCAAACAGAAACGTACCTATATTTTAGCCTCATAGGTATGCACATGCTTGGCAATTCATTTAAAATTATTGCCCCTCTCACAACATCCGAAACTGAAATAAATCAAATACTCTTTCTAGTATCCAGGTCACACTGAAACTCACTCACTCTGCTATGTTCAGATAGCCACAAGATGCAACTGCATGAAGTGGGGTCCACCCCTCGTTATCTTGCTGATTTACATTGGCTCCATATTCTACCAGAAATTTTACCATGTCCAGGTTTTCATCTATACAGGCCTTTGGAATAAGAAGGGAAGTGGGAATGAAAAGAGAGAGAAAGAGAAAGATTAAAATGAGCAAATATCACTTTCAGTTTTAACAGCTGTAAATGATACCAGGGACTTCATTCCCGTACTGAGCCTGCCTTTCTTTCAGCAACCACTGATATCTTCATCATCAGCCTGGTTGTCCTTTCACTATGCAAACAAACCGGGTAGTCAACTCTCCGCAAAATGATCTTTTGGTATTCATTTTAGGAATGGCATCAAATCCAAGAAGCAGATTAAAAGTTGGAACATGTTATTATTCCAGGAAAGCTTCAATGAAAGAGATTGTGTCAGGACATTCAATGAAATGATATATGGGAGGACTAAAGCAAGCAAGATTTCTGCAAAATGCTTAAGTTAAGAGCCAATTAGGAAAAAAGGAACCATTACTTAACTTAGAGAAAATAAAACAGAAGGGTTTTGTTTTTTCTTTCTTTCTTTGTTTTTGTCTTTGAGTCTGGTTTGGGTTTTTTTTTTTATTCCTGGCAACTGTGTGGAGAGGTGTCTGAAGTTTTCTTGACAAACTTTTTGAAGTAACTGTCTCTCAGCCTTAGGAAGGAGGCCATGGCAAACCATTCCAAAATCTAGCCAGACAGTCAACCAGAATCAACACTGGCTCAAAGGCAAATCTAAAGATAAATCTATCTTTTATCATTATCAGAGATCTGCTTTAATACAAAATATTTGTCTTCCCAAGTAGGTTCCAAACATCAAATGTTCAAGGAAACCAAACAACTTTAAGAAAATAGCATGTGTAAACTTTGGGGTAAGTCAGGTGTATTTTGTGTGCTGAATACTAAAATAGAACTGATATAGATATTGAATAAAAATTGTTTTTACAAGTATAATATACTGGCTTCCCACTAAACAGGCAAATTATTAAAATCAGAAATATAATAAAGAATACTTGGCAATGCATGTCGTAAAGAACTGTGTCTACCAAGACACAGAGTATTCTGCAAACATGCTAAAATATTAAGCAAATATCACGCTTGTGCTACACATTTGTTTGGAAATAAAATTACATACAACTCTATAAAAATAACTACTATGTGTAAACTGCAGTATAAAAACAACTATTATGCAAATAATAAATCTGGAAAATAAATTTACAAGTTATTCTATTAATAAGAATCTAGAATATAATGGCAAGCTCACATACCCGGAACACATAAAATAAAAATACAATATGACTCATATGGGCGCTTTGTGAAATGATCTGATGAATTGCAGAATGCTACCACCTATATTTTCTGGCTTCAGGATATTTTTTTGGCACTGGGTAAAATGCAAAACTCATAACAAATAAAATACAGAACACAAGAATACCAGAAGTAATCATTTTCTTACTGGTGCATGAGCGAAGCATTCAGAACCACTAATTTAACAGCAGTTTAAATCCCTTAGTATGGTTGTTTGAGTAGCAAAGCAAACCATAACAGCTGAAATTCTTTTTGTATAGCAAGCCCTAAGACAGTAGAACAAAAATTGTAGTTTGCAAGCTGTATGCAGCCAACCAACCCTGCCTCCCCCATATCAACTGCTGCTATTATGAAGATGGGCCTATTTGTTCCACTATTTTTATGATACAAGAAAAGCAACACTGGGATCAATAAAGATGTAAAGATCTAAAGTAAAATCATTTTTCTTTCCTCACGCTGTAAAAGTAATTTTCCTCTGTTTTTCTCTTTTCTACTGCTGTCCACATCTGTTGTTTTAAATGCATCACACAAATTACTGCATTTTTTTTTCTTTAATCTTGGTCTTTAACCAATGTAGTACATACTTTCCTCCATAAATGTTAGCTTTTTTCTTTATCTTTATACATCTTTTCCTTTCTGCTTACTTTTACAGATGTATAATCTTTCTTTTTTCTTTCTCTGATTCCAAGTCACAATGATCCAGATGGCCTGAGAAACACTGAAAGCTGCTTCCCATAGCAATTTTGGTCAACTAATGCTATCACATAATGCTTTTTAGAAAACTATAGAAAGTGTAGACGAGGTTATCAGCTTAGTCATCATATCCATGCAATGTGCAGTATGCTCTGCTTACGATAAGCTCAGTATCAATCAGTTTTGGCCCATTTTGACTGCACACACAACCAATGCTCCATTTATCCAGCACAATCCCTATGTGAATTAACATCTCTAATCTAGAGATTGGCTTGCAAGCCAATACATTGTTGCCCCATTTTAACTGATAATTAAAATATGTGTAGTGTACTATATAGTGCATTGGTACACAATAAAATGTTAAAATGACAATCACGTAGATTAATTTGAATAGATATTACAACTGAGTTGATTTGGCTATTTACATTTTCATTTACGGAAATAGCTTTCATGAAGAATAATTTGTTTTTAGTTGTACACTAACTTTATTTCGCTTTTGATATTGTATTACTTTGCATTGTATATTTTATAACACAACATTGTCTTTCTTTGCTACTTCTCATTTTCTACCATCCAAATCAATAAATCAAATAAACAAACCAATGGGAAATTAGTTAACCACGTACTTTAAAGGGGTGATTGTGTGCTTCTTCCTAAGCAAATCCAAATTGTATTTCATTTTATTAAATTCTTGTCCCCAAAAAAGACAACTTTTGGGAGGATTGTATGTTTCTTATATTTGAGATGTTACAAATGCACTGAATATGTGTGAGTCAGCAAAGCGTGATCCAGTAACTGTCAATCTTATTTGAAAGTCAGTTCTAAGTTTACTAGTGATTTACATTAAAATAGTTGTATTATTACATCTTTAAAAAGGTAAGAGAGACTAAGTAGGTAGGCATGATTTGGGAATTATTACAGATAAGAAATACCAAAAACAAAAACAAAAACCCCAACCATATGACAAAGCACCCAAAATGACAGTGATTGGGTATAACAGAATCTGGTTCAATATTATGGACTTCTGTTTTCTGTTGATTTTTTTTTTCTTTTTCTTTTTAAAATGACAATGGGAAAATAAACCGGTGCATTTGTTTAGATTTTGCACAGTGTGTAAATCAAGGCACAGTTATATTTAAACTATGGCCATTTTTCTCTCCTCTCTTCAAACTTTTTTTTTCTTGAAAATTTTCAACTCAATATTATTATTATTATT
>JAEANM010006263.1:0-18751 GCA_017656035.1 Myanophis thanlyinensis | reverse complement strand
TTAAATATATATATATTTATATATATATATCTTTTCTGTTTCATTCATGTGCTGGACTATATCTCCTATACTTCCCAATAGACATGGTATCAGGTTGAGAAAAATTGAAATAAATAATGCTTAGCACTGTATTTCCTGTGGATAAATATAGAAATCATGAATATTTGTCCATTATATGGTGAATCTATGTTTATGTGTATGTATGTTCAATTCAGTGTTGATTCCTGACAACTACCTAAACAGTACCTGCAGGTTTTTTTTGCAAATGTTCTGAAGTGGTTCACCATTGTTTGTTTCCTATGGCTGAGAGAGAATGACTAGCCCAATTTCATCCAGCTGGCTTTGTGCCTAAAGCAGGACTAGAACTTATCATCTCTTAGTTTCTAGCCTGATGCCTTAACCACTACTCCAACAGACTTAATCATGAACCTATAACCTATGCCCATAATGGTGAACCTATGGCATACGTGCCCAAGCTGGCACACAGAGCCATCTCTGCCGGCACACTGGCAGTTGCCCCAACTCACATACTGTGCATGCGTTCACATGCATAACTGCATGCGCTAAAAATGGGGTGCTCTAGTCTAGTCTAAAAACTAGCACAGACTGCGCACATTCTAAAAAGCAGTGTGTAAATTGCATGCAACTGTGCATGTGCTAAAACAGCATGCACAAGTTGTACAGAACTGTGCACCCACTAAAAATGCCATGCGTGAATTGTGCACAACTGTGTATGCACTAAAAATGCCATGCATGAGTTGCATCTGGGGGAGGAGAGGAGTGAATCGCTATCAGGGGTGGGCTCTTCCCTTCACTTGCCTGCCCAGGGAAAGGGTGCTCATTGATCATGGCTGCTGAGTGCCAGCTGCCTGCTGTCCCCTCCACTTCTCGCAGATCCTGCTGGTTCTCCAGGTCACCGTGCCCCACTGGCTGCCAGGAGCAGCATGTGCTCCAGACCCAGCAGCAACTTGAATGCTGGGAGGGTGGTAGGCAGCAGTGTGAAGAGAGGTGATGGGAGGCCATTTAGCTGCCAGGCACCAGCAGCTGCTTTGCAGGAGAAAGGGCAGGTCAGCTGGAGGGGGTGAGGTTGCGGCTACTGCCCCTCCCTCCCTCTTTGTCCAGTCCACTTTTGATTGCGCTGCTTGCAGTCAGCTGCTTGACTTTAGAGCTGGTTGTAGAAGCAAAGGAGGAGGGGGAGGAGAATAGGCCCAGGTGCACTCACCCAATCGCCAATACAAGCAAACACACACACAAACACACGGAGACAAACAAGCACCCAATCACCCATGCACACATGCGCGCACACTCGGGCTTGCTTCTCTAGGATGATTTTGCAAACCAGGTTTGATCGCTCTTGGTTCATCTCCTCCAGTAAACTTCCTGCAGCCAAACCAAATCAAAGTGGCACTGGCACGGGGGAAGGACAGCTTGTCAGACTTTAGGGCTTTGCATTTGTTTCATGTTTCCCCACCCCCTTTCCCGGCATTTGGACTTGAGTGCTGTGTGGTCATGTGGATCGGGGTCCTTCAGATTGGTGGTGGGTGAGAGGGGATTAAAAAAAGAAAAAGGAAGCGAGGTTATAGCCTTCCCCTCTTTCCTTGCTTGCTTTTCTGCAGCAGTCAGGCTGTCAGCGTCCAATGCAGCCTCCAGCAGCAGCAGCTGCAGTTGCTCCAGTTATTTGAGAATAACCATCTTGCAAAGAAAGATAGAAAGACTTCCCTGGGCCCAGCGCTGCACCCTCCCTCCTCACCCTTACAGTGGACCAAAGTACCCCCCTCCCTTCCCCAGGGCCAAATCCAATGACAGAGCGCTGCTTTGGAAGGGAGTTACTGCTCCATCCCCATTGCTGCCTCTTCCCGGTAAGGCACCACGTCTTCTATCCTTGGTGCCACTGCCTCCTCCTGGCAAGACAGCACATACTCCATCCTTGTCACCACCACCACCTCCCGGCAAGGCAGCGCACCGTCCATCCCCGCTGCTGCCTCCTCCTCCCAACAAGGCAGCACATCCTCCAACCCCACCACTACCTCCTCCTCCCAGCAAGACAGTGCATCCTTTATCCCCACCTCTGTCATCTCCTCCTGGCAAGGCAGCATGTCCTCTGCCATTGTCAGCTCCTCCTGGCAAGGCAGTGCATCCAGGCAGACCTTTTCAGCCGCAGCCACCCCAGCCCACCAGCTGCCATGAAGCTCCAGCGAGGTCTGATGCAACTGCAAATGTGTGAGACTCTCACACATGAGTGTTGCACAACTGTGCATGCCTGAGGCTCCCGTGCAACTGTGCATGCATGCTGACTCCGAATGCACAAAAATGTGGGCTTCTTCTAAGAGGTTTACAGAATCAGCATATTGCTCCCAACAGTTTGGGTCTTCATTTTATCCACCTTGGAAGGATGGAAGGCTGAGTCAGCTTTGAGTCTGGTGGGATATGAACTGCCAAACTGCAGGCAGCCAACAGTCAGCAGAAGTAGCCTGCAGTAGTGCACTCTAACCACTGCCCCACCAAGACTCATAATAGTGTTACTTTTTGTATTTTTAAGTGACTCAGCTCCTTGTGCCTTTTAAACATTAACCAGATGTGTTCAAAAGCAGTCAGCTAAAATTTTAGGCAACTTTGATGCCGAATTATGAATTACAGGTTATTTGTTTTTTTATGATATACTTCTTTTACAACTTTCCTAAAACATGGTGTACAACATAAGACTCATTTAACATATTAGGTCATACAGAATGATCTGAGCTTCATTTTTGGAAAAATTGAGTTTTAAGTATTCTTTCTGTACTTTTCCTAATATTGTGAAGGATTTCTTAATAACTGAAATGTATCCACTAATAAAAATGTTTCAGAGAACTTATACATTTAAATTTGTGTAACTGCAGGTAGCATTCTTTTAAATACATGGTTTGAAAGTTTTATTTTGCTTTTTAATGACAATTTTTTGAAAATAACACATATCAGAGATGTGAATGGCTCTAGTTTTCAGCAGAGCAGAAGTTCAACTTGAGGGAACCTTTACTTTGAATCATTTGTTTCCTTCTATTATCCTATATATGCTTTCAGAAATTCTATATTTTATTTGTACACTTTTGTTTTCTGTTAATTTTCTGTTTATTTTAAAACATTATATAATATAGTCATGATTAAGCAACACAATAAACAATATCAAGCCCATTTTTATTGAGTTCCCTATGTCACTCAGTGTAATTCTGGTTCAGAATATACTTACATAGTGAAATGTGACAAAGTCCTGAATTTCTAACCTAATGCTTCTGTCAAATTAACAAAGAGGTTGAATGTAAGCATAGTCTGTAGCAATTAACTTGTAAGAAAATCAGTTACGACTATAGTGGTAATGGTATTTACCTGCATGTAAATTCCAATGAATGCAGTAAGATTATTTATACAGCAAAAATGCTATAGAACATTACAATCTTGTACACAATTAGCTAGGATAAAAAAAAACCTCCTCTGGTCTCTCAGTGGAATGAGTTATGAAAACTCTTTCTCATCACTGTAGGTGTGGTTTGGAACATACTTTTAATACAGGTTTACTGAATATAGATTTAATATAGGTTTACTGAAATGTAAAGTTTTGTTTATTTATGGGTTATTCTTAGATATAGAACATACTGGAATTTACCATTTAAGTGCTGTGTTCATGCTGATCTAACTTTAAACCTGTTTAAAAATCTTATCTGGATGAAATATTTTGTCAACAACTTGCATGGTACTCAGCCTGGACTGCAGGCTACATGCCTTTCCACCAGACAATTTCCCTGCTATTGTCCATCTAATCCATCTAACCCTAACTTTAACCCTAACTCTAATCCAAACCATCTTTATCTTTAAGAAAGCAATGACCTTTACTTCTCCTTATGGACAATTGTTCCTGGATAAATAGGCTTCTGTGTGTGAGAAAGGATGTGTGATTTTGATTTTGATTATATGCCGTCAAGTCAGTGAATACATAACATACATACTGTCAACTCTTTATGACAGACCAAATCTGGAAACATATTCTGATTGATATAAGGATTTTAAAAGACTGACTATGTCCCTTTCTCTCTTTTATACTATAGTTCAGGAGGCTTCAATCTGAATTTATTTCTTATGCTTTCACTATTGATTAGGATTCAAATATGTTTTTAATGTAACTATCACTGTCCTGCCTGGATTTCCCAGATTACCTTGATGGCTATTATATACAAATGTGTGTGGTGTGCATATGCATGTACACACCCTTTCGTTTATGTGTGTGTGTGTGGTGTTTGTGTTTGTGTGTGCGTGTGTGTGTATGTATGTTTATATTTTATTTGTAGTTTTCCTTTGACAATCAAGATTTTTTGTGGACAGCGTAATGTCTGGGTTAATATATTTTCACACAATTACATATACAGAGTTTTTATCTTCCAACTTCAAACCTTGATATGCTCATTATAATTATAATATATTCTTTTATGTATCAATATGTATTATATTATTTTCCCAATTTATACTTATTTCTTTATTTTTCCCATTTGTTGGGGTTCTTCTATAGTTATCTCATTATCTTTAAACAATACTATTCTATCTTTATGATTTTTTATCACTTTTTCCAAAAATATATGTAAACATCAATAATATTTTTTCATATACTGTTAAATCACTAATGTTTTAATATTATCAATAACCCTCAGTGTTCTGCCACGTTTTCAATATCCCAATTTTCTATAAACACCAATTAAACCAATTATTTATAAAATTTAATTAGACCCTAGGTTATATCTGTAAATCCCCTGTATCTATAGTCCTTGACTATATATTCCAATATATTTCTGTACCCTGTTAATCATAATACCTAATCCTAGTCTTCCACCTCCTAACCTTAATATATTTATGGTTATAATAAATTCTATTATATATCTATATATGTGCTACTATTTTCCCCACTTAAACTTATTTCTATTGGGTTTTAATATAATTACTATGTTGCAAGGTATTATGTCTCTAGCCATCATCTCTCAGCCTTTTTAGAATTTCATCATTCATTGATTTTTTTAGTGATTATTTTATGTTTATCTCTTGGAATCTGATATGTCTTTCTAATAATTTTGCACAGACTAATTGTTCCCTCTGCCTTATCCTTTATCTCCTTCTGCTGCGTCTTTTGTATATCCATCCATAACCCTTCCTTTATTTTTGTAAAAACTTCCTTTTCTCTCTCTATTCTATTGTAAACTCTTAAAGGATTATCTATTTGATTTTTAATATTTGTTGTTACTGTCTTTTCAGTGTTTCATCTGCTTGTAACTTATTTTTATCTTCTTCTCATTTATTTTGCTTTGGCTCCTCCACCACTCCTAATTTCTCATCTGTACATTATATTCATCTTTTCCCACCATTTCTTGAGGGCCTTCTATTTTCACATCTTTATCTTTAAATATTCCTATCACCCACCCCCTTATAATTCTTTTTCACCATTTCTAGCATTTCCTCTTAGAACTTTATTATCTACTGCTGGGTCATTTTGTACCAAATTCATATGCTTCTAATATTCAATATCCCAATATCTAAAAACTCCAGACAAAATCAATTATTAATAAAATTTGGTCAATTCCAAAATTATTACTCCAAGTCGTCTAAATTTCTAGTCTTTAATTGCTTTAAATTTGTGCTTTTCAATCTTTATAATTTCAGTTTACACCTTCCCAATTGCCCAGATTTTAAAGTCTTTTTTTCTTTTTCTTTCCCCCTTCGATCGCTTTTCTTCTTTTGTTTCATGGGATGATCTATCACATGATGTTAACAACCCAAATGCAACTTAGCCCACCAGGTTTCTTCAAATATTTCAAATCCACTGTTCATTGCACAGTTTCAATAAAGTTATTAGAGGTTTTTTATATTACTTATGGATCTTCAAAAAGCTCAGTGAATATTTTCCAGCATCCAAATCATCAACTAAGATAAAATCAAGGACAAGTAGCCTTCCAGGTATTATTTATACTTTCCTTTGAGTTTTAGACATTGTAATAATCTTCTTCCTCCAGTAGATGGCTCTTCTGCTCCCAATTCCAGCATTCAACAGAGGGTAAAAGTAAAAAACAGCTGATTAACATCCAATCAGGGGGGTTAAAAATAGAGTTTAGAAAAGCAATTTCTCCCAATGATCACTTCTCACAATGTTTTTCAGCTTTTCCAGGCTTTCTGCCATATGCTTTAAATAGTCTTTAGGTATTTCATTTACCTCTAGGTCTTTAATCTTCCTCTTTAGTATTTAGTCTTTAATCTTTCTCCATATATCCAATCACCACTTTTTTACATTAGTATATCATTTTTGTGAACTTTTTACTTGGGTTAGATCTCTAAGGTAACAGTTGGAAGTTATCTCACCAATTTCACTGCTCTGTCCATGCACCACTCCAACACAAGATCTTAGTGTCCTAGTTGTCCCAGCTTGTGACTGACCAAAATGCTGCTGTTAGGGATGAGAGCTTTCTTTGGATTGATATATTGATATATTTATATTTATATTTCATACATTTCTATACCGCCCCCCTCCCTAGGGACTTGGGGCGGTGCACAGCCATTTAAAAAGATACATAAAAAGTTAAAATATAGTTTAAGAAAAAATTAAATCATGGTCCACATTATAAAAGTAAAAATTTAAATTTTAAATAAATCAATTAAGAATTTAGAAACAAATTTAAGACCCCATTAAGTGTTAGGCCAGACCAGCTTGCTGAAATAAGTGGGTTTTTAATGCGTGCCGGAAGGTCCGCAGATCCACAATGGTCCGAATCTCTGGGGGCAACTCGTTCCATAGGGAGGGTGCAGCCACAGAGAAGGCTTGTACCCTCGGGGCTGTCAGATGACATCATCCCGACAGTGGAACCCCGAGGAGGCCTGCCCTGTGGGAACACACTGGTCGGCTGGAGGCTGACGGTGGCAACAGGCAGTCCCATAAGTACCCGGATCCTAAGCCATGGAGCACTTTAAAGGTGATCATCAACTTCTTGAATCGCACCCAAAGGCTACAGGAAGCCAGTGCAGCTTGCGCAGGAGAGGTGTAATATGGGAGCTCCAAGGAGCTCCCACAATCACACGTGAAGCCGCATTCTGTACTAACTGCAGCCTCCGGATGCTCTTCAAGGGAAGCCCCATGTAGAGAGCATTGGCGTAGTCAAGACAGGAGGTCACAAGGGAAGAAGTGACTGTGCGGATAGCGTCCCGATCCAGAAAGGGATGCAACTGGAAGATCCTACGGACCTGATAAAAAGCCCCCCTGGAAACAGCTGCAATATGATCTTCCAACAACAGCCATGCATCCAGGAGGACACCCAAGTTGTGAACCCTTTCTGTGGGGGGCAAAATCTCCCCCCCCCCACGGCCAGCAATGGAGTAAGCTGGCTGTATCTGGAGCAGGAAACCACAGCCACTTGGTTTTGGCCAGGTTGAGCTCTAGCCTGTTTTGACCCATCCAACTCCGCACAGCCTCCAGGCAATGGCCCATCACTTCAATGGCCTCATTGGGGTGGCCTGGGGTGGAAATGTACAGCTGGTTATCATCAGCGTACTGATGAAAACTCATCCCAAAACCACAGATGATCTCATCCAGTGGCTTCACATAAATGTTGAACAGCAGGGGCGAGAGCCCCGACCCCTGAGGCACCCCACATACTAGGGGCCTTGAGGCCGATCTCAGCCCCCCGTCAACACGAATTGCGAGCGGTTGGAGAGGAAGGAGGAGAATCACCAAAACACAGTGCCCCCAACACTCCAACCACTGCAACAAGATACTGTGGTCGACAGTATCAAAAGCTGCTGAGAGATCTAATAAGACCAGGACAGAGGAATAACCCCTGTCCCGCGCCTTCCAGAGATCATCAACCAACGCGACCAAATCCATCTCCATGCTGAAACCGGGCCTGAAGCCCAATTGGAGGGGATCCAGGCATAATGCTTCATCCAGATGCTGAGGAAGCTGTCGTGCCACCACCGTCTCAACAGCCTTCACTAAAAAACGAAGGTTGGAGACTGGCCGATAATTAGACAACAGGATTGGGTCCAGGGATGGCTTCTTGAGGAGAGGTCTTACCACCACATCTTTCAAGGCGGCAGGCAAGAACCCCTCTCTCAAAGAAGTGTTAATAATCCCCTGGAACCAACCTCACATCACCTCCTGAGTAGCTGACACCCGGGAGGGGCACGGATCTAATGAACATGTGGTGGCATTAAGGCTACCCAGCAACCTGTCCACTTTGTCTGGGGTCACTGGGTCAAATTCAGCCCAGGTAATCTCACCCAAAACCGGCCCCACAACACCCCCATCCAGAGAAGCCCAGTCAGAGTCCAACACTCCCTGAATCTGAGCGATTTTATCTTGCAGGAAATGAGAAAAATCCTCGACCCGCCCTTGCAAAGGATCCTCCTGCTCCCCAACCTTGAGAAGGGAGCAGGTCACCCTGAAAAGGGCAGCTGGGTGGTTTTCTGCAGATGCAATAAGGGCGGAGAAATGAAAACGCTTCGCCATCCTTATTGCCACTAAATACGTCCTAATATGGGATTGTAAAAGTGTTCAGTCAGATTCGGAGCGGGTGGACAACCAACCGCTCTCTAGGAGTCTTTCTCGGCATTTCATCTCCCTAAGCTCCCCAGAAAACCAGGGAGCCAATTGGGATCGATGAGGAAATTGCAGTTTCCTCATGATTGATAAAGTGCCTCTCCTTTCTTCATCACCCCTCTAGGGCAGTTTAACCTCATAGGGTCTTCCAGCAAGCAGTTGCTTGCTGCATTTCACAGAGCCTGAATGGGGGAAGAGAAGTGAGGAAGGATAAGAAAAAAGAAAAAGAAACATTGACTTCTGACTTTCTTTGTTGCGGTAAAATAAGGCATTAACATAAAATCACAGCTTTTTGTTTTTTCATAATAATATGAACGAGCCATTTCTATAAATGTCTGTCAATCTAATCGGTAAAACCCAAAATCAAAGTTTTGCTTTACCATATGTCCACCATAGATGATAAAAAGTCCCTTCTTTTTTTACACTTTCAACATTCATTTGATATATCTTTATACATCTTAGATAACTTAACTAGTGTTAAATACCAATGTTATATTATCTTATAGAAATTTTCTTTTAGATTATAATTTAATGTAAATTTTAAACCTTTTGTCCACATATTTTCCCATTGTTCAAACATCACTTTATATCCAAAATTCCTTGCCCATTGCATCATACAATGTTTTACATGTTCATTTTCCAAATTTAATTTCAATAACATTAATAGATCTTAGCAATAATATGTTCCTCTTTCCACATACTAAAATTGAGTTTAGGACCTTCAGGTTCCTACCTTGGCCATATCTCCTCCTCCAGCCTCCCTCTTCCACCCATTTACAGCTAGCTTTCCTCCTCTCCTGGCCCTCCCCCAGCCATTCACTTTGGCTAATGGGCCTCTAGCCCTCCACTCTGCACCCTTTGGCCCAGCCCATTTGCTGAGACACTGTTTGTCCTGGGCCTATCAAATGTCCTAACCAACAATAACCAAGGCCAAAGAGGCTAACCTGATTTATTGCAAGATGTACAGGTACACATTGAGTCCATAATAGGATAAGTCAGCACTAACAGTGTTTCACAGCCTGTTAGTTTTAAACTATATGAGTTTCCCCCAACTCCACCCACACATGATCCCTCCCCACAATCACCAACACTTGTGCTCCCCATCATCATTACGTATGTTGTGCCTTTATTAGCTTGGGTTATGTCCCTAACCCTAACCTACATGCTACTGTTCCCAACTTATCCCACATAATCCAAAACTAACCAATGAACCCCACACTTGTCCTCTATGCATTGTTACCTATTAACAGCCTACAGCATACAGCAGTGTCAGGCAATGTAGCAGATAGTCAAACAGCAAACAGTTAACCCCCCACTGGAATTTTCCCCCCCCCCACAGGAAATGACTTCTCTCAGTAGCATGGCTTCTGTAGCTATCCCAGTCTCCAGTTAGCCTTGCGCCAACTCCATTGCTGTCTGGACCCGTCTCTGCCTCCCTCCCATGTAGGCAAACCTTTCCAGCTTTGACAGGTGGACCCCCCTACCACATCTACATCTGGAAAACAGTATACATATATTAGTTTCCAGTATTCGCTCAGAGTTTTCTAGGGAATTGTTGATGAAACTGTTTCACCAACCTTGGAGCATTCACATCTGTTACTGCCACCCATGAGGCCTTGGTGATGGGATACCCTTTCCAGTGGACTAGGTATTGGACTAGGTATTACTTTGTTGAAACCTTGAATCCAATATCTGAGCTACCTCATAGTAGCCACCTTGTACTGGGCCTGGTAGGATTTGGGGTGGGGCTTGGTGTTGGACTTCATGAACTGGCTTCAGGAGACTACTATGGAAGATAGGGTGAATGCGCCCCAGTATTTTTGTCATTATCAATTCCACCATCACAGGGTTGATTACTTTCCAGACAGGAAAAGGCCCAATATATTTTAGGCCCGTTTTTTTGCATGGCAGCCACAACTGGAGATATTTTGTGGAAAGATATATCCTATCTCCCACACAGAAAGTGGGCTGAAGCACCCATTTTTTATTTGCTTGTTCTTTGCTCCACTTGGCAGCCTTTTGTAGGGCAACCTACACCTTTGACCATAACCCTGTGAGGTCATCCATCAGATTGCCTGGTTGTTTTGCCACAGACAGCACCTGTGGCCACTCTGGTACTGGCATAAACTTTTGTGTAGTCCATGGACTACACAAAAGGGAGTGTATCAAGTACTAGCATGTATGGCATTACTATACGCTACTTCTGTGAAGGAAAAGAGCTCTGTCCAATTGTTTTGCTGATAATTGATACAACACCATAAAAATCATTCAACTATGGCAGTTGCTCGCTCAGCTGCTCCATTGGTACTAGAATGGTATGCTGAACTGAGGCCTTGGGCTGCTCCAATCCTGCTCATAAACTCTCATCAAAAGCATGCAGTGAATTGCATGCAGTGAATTGCATGCAGTGAATTCCCCAGTCTGATATAACCTTGTGTGGTATTCCATGAAGCCTGTAAATATGGGTGATAAAAACCTTCGCCAGATGTTTTGCCAATAGTAATCCAGGACATGCCACAAAATGGACCTGCTTGGAGAACAGGTCCACCACTGTCCATATAACTGTCTGGCCATGGCTCTCTGGGAGCTCTACTATGAAGTCCATGGCAATGTCTTTCCATGGACACATTGGATTCACTACAGCTTGTAAAAGACCTGGAGGTTTCCTTGGCTGGTGTTTTGTAGTCACACATATGACACCTTTCATATACTCCCCAATCTCCACACTCATACACGGCCACCAAAATTGTCTCTTCACCAGTGGAGAGTTTTCAGGAAGCCGAAGAATTGTTTAAAATTGTGGCACCATTTAGTATATCCAGTCTGACTACTTGTGGTACATATACCTTGGTACCCTTCCATGCTAACCCATCTTGATGCATCAATGATGCAGTATTAGTTTTATACCATGGATCTCTGCTTAGCGCCCCCTTAATGAGCTGTTCTAAGTTATCACTGTTGACTAAATCCTGCCCCTGTGCCACCAGATGTCCAGAATAAGGCATTAGCACTTGCACCACCTCCTCCCAATGACTGTTGAACTGGGGCATGTGGGAGAGAGCATTGGCAAGAAAGTCCTTTCTGCCCAGTATGTAGCATAATTTGACCTTAAAACATTGGAAGTATTGTGCCACTGTACCTGTTTGGGAGATAGCTGTCGAGGAGTTTATAGAACCATCAGATTTTTAATCAGTCCAAACCTCAAACTCCTCTGTAGCCCCCTCCAGTAAATGGTGCCATGATATCAATGCCCAACATACAGCAAATGCCTCCTTCTCTCAAAGCCCAGGCCTTCCCAGTTTAATTTCTGGGGTGTATATGCACACAGCCTTAAATGTCCCTCAGCATCTAATTGCAAAAGCACACCTCCCACGGCCACATCATTAGCATCAGCCTGGACTACAAAAGCTTGAGTTGGGTTGGGATGAGTCAATATGGGCTCTTGGGCAAATAAAGCCTTTAGCCACTCTAATGACTTTTGACACTCCATCGACCAAAGCAATGGCTGCCCGGGATGCAGTTGAGAATGTAGATGTTTAGTTTTCAATAGCTCAGTTGGGAGCAATATGAGCAAAAGAGGAAATGAATTGTTGGTAAAAGTTGGTGAAACCCAAAAAACTCTGCAATTGTTTTCATGTTTTGGGTGCTTGCCAACTCAACACCACCTGAACCTTCATTGGATCCATCTCCACCCCATTGTTGGGTATCCAATATCCAATATAATCTAAATGAGTTTGATGAAATTCGCATTTCGATAATTTCACATATAACCATGCTACCAACAGCTTCTCCAATACTTGGTAAATCAGCCTGATGTGTTTGCCCATCATGGGGTTATATATGAGGATATTGTCAAGGTAGATTAACACCCCATGATACAGATGGTCATGTAGCACACTATTAATCAGCTGCATAAATACAGTGGGTGCCCCCCTCAACCCAAACGGCATAAGCTTGAAGTGATAGCTTTCTAATGGGCAGTTAAACATTGTTTTCTGCTCATCCCCCTCCTTCACATGGACCCAATAGTATGCCTCCCTCAAATCCAACATTGTGAACACCTTCCCTGTTGAAAGATGGGCTAGCAGGTCCTTCATTAATGGTAGGGGGTAGTTGTTCTCCATACACACAGCATTGATCCCCCTAAAATGAACACATAATCGCAACCTCCCCATCTTTTTTTTCTTTAAACAATACAGGAGCAGCTATGTGAGAGTGTGCCGGTTGTATGAAAACCTGTGCAATGGTCTTTTCAATGTAAGACCGCATCTCCTTCATCTCTGCTGGGGTCATTGAATATATTTTTTGTTTGGGGAGAACTGCCCCCAGAACTATTTCGATAGCACAATTGTTAGATTTGGTGGTAATGAATCACACTTGTGCTCCCCAAATCCTCATACTCTGGAGGAAAGGAGAATGTAGACACGTGATTATTGACACCTGCTCAAACTGCATGGGATGGGACAACTCCTGCAGCTGGAGCCCCAATTCCATAACAACAGCCCTGTTTATAAGACATCTAGTGCAACCTGTGTCAATCAGGGCTCTGTAACTTTTGCTCACCCCTGTTCCGGAACCTGTCAAGGTAATGGGTATGATGAAAGGGCATATAGTCCCATTTACCATCTGATCCTCTGTGTTGTCATCCTCATTGTTCTGGTTCAGGTATTCAAACACACAAAGGCATACCTGGCTATATGCCACAACTAATGCAGAGATAAGCAACCCCCTGGCTGAGAGCCCAGAATGCTATCTTAATTAAACTGAGGTGATAGCAACTTCCAGATTGTCTGAAAAGCTCTCCACATGGCTAGGTAAAATTGTTGCTTCCTGAAAAATTCCCCTCCTGTCATCTCACCTATATGCTCTCTGGGAGGGGCCACTCATTAACCCCTTATTTTTTTCTCTGCTTCCAAAGCTGCTCTCTCCTCCTTGCAGCCCTATGCATATGCACATCAAGGACAGCTTCCCTCTATTCTTCCTCAGTGCTCCCTGACTCAGATGCCACCTGGTGGCCAATAGGCCTCTCTAGTCCCTTCTCTGACTCCAAACACCCCCCAGAGTCTTTCTCAGCCTCCAGGGCAGTCCTATAGTGTTCATCGCTGTCAGATTCCACCAACTGACCACTGTTGGGCCACAACACTCATCCCTCCCATACTCCACCAGTTGAAACTGCATGCCTGCTGTCTTATCCAGATGGCCCACTCGAATACGAGTATCATCAGCACCAACAGGGCTTCTCACCTGACTCACCATCTTTGATTTTTTCTGGGATCTTCTTAGGCATTGATGCCAGCACTGCAGCAGTATCTATCCAGGGCTGTGTTTGGGGCCTAGGCACTGGACACTCAGTAGCATGCTGGCCCAGATGGCCACAATGGAAGCACCTAAACAATGGTCAAACAGCAATTGCCAGAGGGCACATCCCAATGGGCTCTGTTGTCCCCAGCATCTCTGGGTTGTTTGGGGTCCTTGCAATAGGATCCCTCAGTGTATGGATTGGTGTGGGCCTCATTTGGAACTCACGTAGGTCAGTGTCTAATTCAACCACCGCCCGATGCAGCCAATTTGGGAGACCTTGATAAAGGCAGGCCTGTTGTAGTTCACAGTCCAACCCAGCATGAAATTGATGTACCAGCAAGCATTCTGGCCAACTGCACAACTTCTCAACAACTCATCTGAAATCCTGGATGTAGTCAGCCCCTTGTCTGCCCCTCTGGCGCAGAGCTAACAACTCTCCCTCAGCCCATTGAACTCTCATTCCATCTTCAAACCATGCTCTCAAGGCCTCAACTGACTAATACTGGCTAATTCTTGCACATGCTCACTGTGGAGGACTGCCACCCACTTGGCAGACTCACCTTGCAGTGCTGCAGTGACTGCCATGACCATGGCCCACTGCAAAGGATACAACATTGTGTACTGGTTGAGGTGGTTTATGGTCAGACTGAGAAACAGGGATACCTGGTCAGCATTCCCATCAAAGGTACTTTGCAATGGTGAAGGACCCCATGTACAAGGAGACACCTGCCAGCCATCTGGGCCCATTGGACTGAAATGACTTGGTTGAGAACCCACAGTTCTAGGGCTGAAACTGTGGGACCCCTCATGTGATGTCTGCTGTCTCAGTCACTGGTGGGCCATGTCCACCACAAGACCTGAAGCATCACCAGCGAAGCCAAAATGGAGGGGAGCTGCCACTAAAAACATATGATCCACCACTAGCTGTGGTTGTGACTGCTACCCATCTTTCTGCATGACCTACTGTGGCCTGGAACTTAAGCTTCCTCTGACTGGAATAGTGGGTTGTTCCAAGGGAGTTGAACTAAGGAGGGACGTGCCTCTTGAAAACTGACTTCCCCAAACCTTTCCCTCTGAATCTCTATGGTGTCCTCGCCTGGCACCATGGTGTAACCATGGTGCACCAGTCCCCCTCCCCTTCCTCACCCACAAACCACCATCGCACACACCATTCTATTGACTGGGCTCTTGGACAAGGGACTGGCACAGCAGAACAATGCCACTACTCCAGTACAACCCCAGAGCCCTTTGTCTCTGCCACTGGCCTACTGTCCATGCCCACCACCTTCTGGTCCACAGTTTGAGCCTGTTCCTTTGGGTGAACCATGGGTGGTTCATCAAGCACCAGGTCACCCAGGCTGGGTCCAGCATCCAAAGTTGGGTCCTCTAAAAACTCAACTGCAGGCTCCTTGCCTTCCGCCATAGCACAGGTAGAAAACAGTAAAAAAAAAATAATAAGTAGGGAGTGCTGACTTCTTTTTTTTATATAAAGTTTTTTATTTTTTAAACAAACATACAAAAACATATAAACATAACAACATATAAACTTAAAAAACATCATCCCATTCTATGCTTACAGTGTGTCAGTTGGTTACAGAATTTTTTTGTGCCATTCTTTCATAGTCTTCACTTTATATATTCATATCTCACCAATTTATTAATATACTTTTGACTAATATATTATTCCATCGTTTTATATGAGATAATTCTCAATATTTAAAATTCTATGTTCAACCAATGGTTATATATTTTTATGTTTACAGTCTATATCCTTATGATCTTGTTTATAAGAAAGTTAACATATTTCAATAGCTATATCTTTTCATCTAACCAATGGTAAAATAAATCCCATACTCTATAAAATTGTTTATCCTCTTGTTCTCTGGTTTCAAATGCCAATTTACTCATTTCTGCACAATCCATAATTTTCTTAATAACTTCCTCCTGCATAGGTGTTTTTTCATTTTTCCAGTTCTTAGCAAATACAATTCTCACTGCTGTTAAAATGTTTACAATCAGATATTTCAGTTCTTTGTTATATATTTTCAGCATAATTCTCAGCAAAAATATTTCTGGTTTAAAATTTATGTGCTGCTTTATCATCTTTTCCAACCATGTGTGGATTTTAGTCCAATACCTTTGTGCCTCTGTGCTTATCCACCACATATGGTAATATGTACCAGGCATCTGGTGACATTTCCAACATTCATCTGATTTATCCTTAAACATTCTTGCAATACAGAGGTATGTTCCACCTGTAAAACATCTTATACAAATTTTCTTTATATGCAGTTGACATAGTCATTTTATAGTTTTGAGACCACAGCTTTTGCCACTTCTCTAAATCTATCCCATGACCAAAATTCTTTCTCCAAGTGATCATCATTTCTTTCACTTGCTCTTCCTCTGGTTTGATCTCTAATAAAAACCCATGAAGTTTTTAAATCATCTTTTCATCAGTACCTGTTAAAATTTTATCTAAGTCAGTCAATTTATCAAAAAAACCTTCTGCTTTCAAATCCTCATCAAATCTAGATTGTATTTGCACATATGAATACCCATTCATCTTCATACCTTGTTCCTGTAATGCTTGCATCGATTTGAGTTCACCCTTTTCATTTAATATCTCTTGATGTCTAACTATTTGTTCCTCTTTATTTATTACTGGATATGTAAAAGCCTCTATTGTTGACAACCAAAGCAGAATTTTTGAATAATATTGCTTTTTAGTCTTTTCCCAATTTAATAACAATGCCTCTCAAATATAATGTCTTCTAAAATACCCCTGTGTTTTAGTACCCTTATACCAAAGGAAAACATGCCACCCCATCGACAAGTCGTGACCTTCTAATGTCAATAATCTACTATTCCTTAATGTTATCCATTCCTTGGCCCACATCAAACTTGTTGCCTGATAATATATTTCCCACTTGGGCAAAGCAAATCCTCCTCGTGTTCTTGCATCCTGTAGTAATTTAAGTTTGATTCTTGCCTTTTTTCCCTGCCAGATATATTTCACCAATATTTTATTTAAGTCCTCACGGTACTCTTTCCCTAATTTAATTGGAATTGTCTGGAATAGGTATAAACTTCTTGGCAGCACATTCATCTTAATTGTAGATATTCTCCCAACCAAGGATAGTTGTAAATTCCCCCATTTTGTCAAGTCTGTCGTAATCTGCTGTTTGAGTTTAAGATAGTTATCCTCCTTTGATGTACTACATCTTGCTGCTATGTACATTTATTTATTTATTTCAATTTATATACCGCTCCTCTCCCAAAAAGGGATTCAGGTAGTATATCCCTAAATATTTCACTTTGCTTGTGACCTGGATCTTCAGGATTTCCTCCAAATCTTTCTTTTGCTTTACTGACATATTCTTTGTTAATATCTTTGTTTTATCTTTATTTATTTTCAAACCTGTTACCTCTCCATATTCTTCAATCTTATCTATTAATTTAGGTGCTGTTCCCAAGGTGTCCTCCAATGTGGAAACAAGGTTATCTGTGAAGGCTTGCAAGTTATATTCTTGCTTTTTAATTTTCAATCCTTTTACCTCTTTATCCTCCCTAATTCTTCTATTCAGCACTTCCAATGTTAAACACAAACAGCAGAGGCAACAATAGACAACCGTGTCCCTTTTCTAGACTTCTATAAAGTCAGTTAACTCGCCATTAATCATTACTTTTGCACTTTGCTTACTATATATTGTTTCCATGGCTTGAATAAATTTTTTGCCAAAGCCCATCTGTTCCAGCTGAAATAATATAAATCGCCAGTTCACATTATCAAAGGCTTTCTGTGCATCCAAAAACATCAAAGCCACTTGCTTTTCAGGATGTGCTTCATAATATTCCAAAGTATCCAGAATTATTCTCATATTATTTTTAATATGTTTCTTAGGCAAAAATCCATTCTGGTCAGAGTGAATAAAGTTATTTAAATATTTTTTCAGTCTTTCTGCCAAAATTGAGGTGAAGGTCTTATAATCCAAGTCCAGCACGGATATCAACCTATAGTTTTTGACCTGCTTGGGTCTGTGTCCTCCTTCAGTATGAGTGTAATATATGCTTCTAACCATGTTTTGGATATCCTCTGTTTTAGCATAGCTTCATTCATGACTTCTAGTAGCTGAAGATTAAGTGAGTCTTGAAAAGTCTTATAGAATTCCACTGGTAATCCATCTGGTTCTGATGCTTTTCCATTGTTTTGTTTTTAAGTGTTTCTGTTAACTTCATCATTGTAATATTCCCTTCTAACATCATATCAGTGTCTTTGGGTACTTGGGGTAATTTTGCTTCTTGTAGGTATTGTTTAATTTTTTCTTCAGAAATTTTCTCTTGATCATATAATTTGCCATAATAATCTTGTATAATTACCTTTTTCTCATCATTTCTACAACAAAGATGTCGACCATTTTTAGCTGAATTTTTCTTGGTTTTCTTTTCTCAGTTTGTAAGCTAACCATCTACCTGGTTTATTTGCATCTTCAAAATAGTTTTGTTTGGAACTTCTAATTTTTTGCGCTAATTCCTCCTTTTCTGCAAGTCCTATTTTATATTTAATTATGTCCATATTAAATTTAATGTCTTTTTTGTGTGGTCTTCTGTAACTCTTTTTCAAATCTCTTGTAATCATTCTCCAATGTTTTAAGAGTTTTTTTCTGTTGTCTATTTCTCTTCCCTGTGTACTCCATCATCAGGCCTCTTGTATAGGCCTTCATTGTCTCCCAGAGATTCCATAGTAATGTATCTTCTTTTTTGTTTTCTTTAAAAAAAGAAATCTAGTTCTTTCTCAATTTTCTGTTGGAAATCTTTTTCCTTCAATATTGCATTATTTAAAGTCCATCT
>JAEANM010006262.1:0-18752 GCA_017656035.1 Myanophis thanlyinensis | reverse complement strand
TATGTATGTATGTATGTATGTATGTATGTAGGTTACATGGCTTAGTAAGCCCCTCTGCAGAAAATAATTGAAGATACTATTTGTATGTGACATGGCTTAGTATGTCCCACAGCAGAACATAATGGAAATAATGTGTGCGCTTTTCTTTCCTTAACCTAGGTATTTTGCAGCTGAGCATAATGGAAAGCAGCTGCTGTGATTCCTTAAAAACATCTGCTATCCTTAAGGAGTGACTCTAACAGAAGGAGTATTAACTCTACTCAAGGCCAGGAGGATGTTGATTTATATTCCCTACGTTCTTTTATCATAATCAGACATTCAATATGCAGAAGTCTCAAAGGCAATTTATGATTGTTCTCATAGTTATTGACTAGATAGACTCAGATTAAAAACAATAAAGAATCTTGTGGCACTTCAAAAACTAACATATTTATATTAACATTAGTTTCCATGATCTAGGAACTTGAGGCAAGTGGTCCTGAACTGGATGGAAAAATATTGATTAAGATTTAAAATATGTATTTTTAACTACAAATTTGCATTGCTGGCCTCTAAGACATTCAGGCAGCATCCATTGCTCTCTCCTCTCTTCACTGAATCATCACACCATCCATTACGGATGGCTCTAAAGTCAATGAATACTGTAGCTTAATACTGTAGTTGGGGGAATCTGATTCTTCTCAATATACACTAATTACTTCACAATTTTGACTCTCTGGAAAACTGTTGCAACAGCAATACCATTTTGGAAAGCATTAGATGCAGCTGGCCTCTGAGCTGAAAGAAAATGGTTGCATTAATAATTGTTGGTTATCTTCATCAACACATTGTACCAGATGTATTTGTTGTTCAAATATTGCTAATTCAAGCTAGCTCCCTTCAGTTTTGATTGAAAAATTCCTACACTTCTGTTGCAATGCCATTCTCTTGTTTTGGTTTTCTCTTCAATAGTCAAAATATGCAAAAAAAAATCTTCATGCTAATCAGCAGACCAACCTATTTTCTCCTATGTACTGATCAAATAAAAATTTAAGGAGGGCTAGACATATTAGAAAGGGTATTGAATTCCATTCTGCAGGTCCAATTCAGAAAGCTACTTAATAGCAAGCAATGATCTGCACTGTGAGGTATCTCTGATCAAGACAGTTTCTTCCTTCAGTCATTTTTCATGATCCACACTGGAGCAAGAAAGAGTCAGTAGAAATATTGTTACAGCATGTAGCTACAGTGAAAAGGCAGAAATTCATATTGGTGTCTGAAAATTATTTAGAAAGGAGTCAAAATTAATTTTGCCAGATGAATATGATGGAATACAATACAAGGGGGTAGAAAATAGCTTTCTATCTCATAATCTTCAAATGTGAGTCCATCCAAGAAAGCTAAATAGTGTAAGTTTCGGACAGATTCACACAATGTATAGTTATGGAATTCTTTAGTAAAAAAAGTAATGATGGCAATCAACTTAGATTGCTTTCAAATGAATTAAACACATTTTAAAGATAAATATGTCATGAAGCCTTGTACTATATCCTACACTGAAAGGTCACATTATTTGATTGACAGGCATAGGAACAAAGGCCAAAGGATTCAAAACACAGAAATCTTGATAGAAAGAGAAAAATGTTCGGACCCCAACCACAGTACATTGGTGCTAAATATGAATGGAAATGGGTACTAGGTTCATAACAATGTATTTTTTTTCTAATATAGTTGTAACAAACTGCTAATGAAATCCTTTTCTTCCTCAGAGACAAGGTGCTGGAGCAACAAACGGAAAAGGCAAGGCCCCTAATGAAAATGGTAAGAATAGTTGGATTATGTTCCATTTCATTGGCTCTTGCAGAAAACCCTAAACACAGAGCTAATTGCTATCAGATACTAGTGAGACCACCTTCCCAGCAAGTCTGCTTTAAACAGCAGGCTTTGTCAAAACTACTCTCGCAAATTAAAAAAAATAATTAACTGGTTCTGAGTCAGCCTTGCTTTAAAGACTAAGTCTTGAGCCTCCTTTTTTAATATATAAATGATTCATGGAAGATGACATTTTTGCTTGTGCAATCTAAAGATGTGACTTGTGGTTTTTAGAATTTGATTTTGTCTTTTTAGCATTCCATTTCTTTCTCCATATATCTTCATTTATTTTGCCTTCCTTCACACTGCTGGAGATCTATTACATGCATGCTCCAGAAAGGCTTTGGCCTGGTCTATTCCACGAATTATGAAACAGTTATGATGGGGCAAAAGGGCACCTAAATAACTCTTCCTTCTGAATTGTCTAGAAAGTCCTGTTCTGTAAGTTAGATATCGAGTGTGTGATTCTGAGAACCTTTGTGGAGATGGCTCTCACATTCCATTGCTTCTCTAAGCATGGTAAATAAATAGCAGGTTGCTGTGAAAAAGAATTGCAGAGATGGCCAGCTGGAAAACAACATGGGTTTAGCTGGGTTTTTTTAGGGTTAGAGTTTTTTATTCCCATTAAGATCCAAGGATTTCTAGTCAAAACAGGTTTCCTTTTCCTACAGGAAGATTTGGAGGATTGCAAGCAAACCTTATGCTGGGGAAACTGAATTGAATGTGGAAGTAGTAGTTTTTCTGGTCTGTCTTTCTTTGTTATATACTGAGAGCATATGCACCGAAGACAAATTCCTTGTGTGTCCAATCACACTTGGCCAATAAAGAATTCTAGTCTATTCTGTCCAGTGGTGGAATTCAAGTTTTTTTACTACCAGTTCTGTGGGCGTGACTGGGGTGGTCATGTGACTAGGTGGGCAGTTTCTGCAAGCAGGGCAATAAAGATTAGGCTAGAAACAACACCAGAATGGTTTTTCCCTGCCTTCCTTACAGGATTAACCCTGTAAAGTGGAAAAAAACAAAAGGAGATTTCTTCCTATTCATGCTGTTGGCACAGACTTGAGTGAGTGAGGTGATTCTAGAAAAAATAAGCTCACAGCCACACTTGCTATTTTGGCAGAAAAGAGATTGATGGTATCCAAGTAAGAACTGAACTAGTAGAATTTCTTTTTCCACAATAGAGTAGCTGACTTCAAATAGTTTACTGTCAGTGTAGGACAAGGAATGATGGGAAAGCTGTATGCATGTGCAAGATGTGGAAAACTATGGATTTGTAAGTCTCTCCAAATGAGAAGGGAATATTGTCGATCTACTGCCATCCTAGGATCTATTCATCCCATCAGTAGCACCAGCAACCAGACTTACCAGCATGGCCATGCATTCCCAGGTCCACCATTGATAGCAAAGTAAATAGGTTGCCTCCTCAACCACTTTTCTTCAGTAGTAATTTATCCTTCTATGATTACCACAAATATTTATCCTTGATAGGCTTTTCTCAAGGGACGAGCAAGGAATTATTTTTTCTTTCATTTTTTTTCCTGTGCAGATTTTATACACATTTTGAGGCTTTCCTACTGTAAGTCTTCTAAAAATGCCACTGATATATCAATGGTGCTATTCAGGATTTCTATCTAAAGGGTGAATAAATGGTGGTTTGAAAGCATAATACTGCAGTTTTTAAGCCTGTATTAAACTGCAGTAAATCCTGCCTGTCAGATACCCATGTCAAGTTGTCTCTTGCTTCTCATCTTCCATATGCAGCAGCATTTTGCTTGCTGACTCAGATGAAAAATAAATAGACTGGAGCTGATTTGGTCTGTGTCAGGTAAATCAATGAGCAAGTAAGCTAGCTCAGGGTGGTGATAGCAGTTGCCTTTTTGAGAACATGATTTTTTTGTTGTTGTTGTTCTCAGTAGGAAATAGTTTCAGCTCATGGAATGGGTGGGTTCACCTTGTACAATTGGTACCAGAAAATGAAGGGGTGGGGTGTATGTGGAGCAAAAGGGTATCCAAACAATTGCTTGCCCTTCCTTTTTAAATCTCTGCCTGATAGTCAGCTGTACTATTTCTACCCAGAAGAAAGGCAGTTGCTGTTTCCAAGATGCTCTGGAGAAGAGCATGGGGCACAATGGATGATTTTTCAATTTGAACAGTATACTCAAAATAAAATCTCAAGTGTAATAGTTTTGAATTGAGATCTGCTGTGGTTAAATCTCTCATTAGCACTGGCAGAGAAGACATGCTGCAGGCAAGTACCATCGGCTAGGGGCCTGCATTTGGTGGGTCCCAGGAGATGTGCCTTCTCAGCTGTGATGTCCACCTTATAAAACATCTCTCCCCCCCCAAAAAAAATAATAATAATAAATCAACTCCATCCCTTTTGATTTATTTTATAAAAGGCTTGTTATATATCAGGCCTGGGACTCCTAGGGAACTAGAGACTTGCATAGATAGCTTTATTGTTGGGTGGGGGCATTTTCTCCCTTCACCTAAGGTTTGTTTTGTTTTTGGTTTAGAGGATATTTACTGATACTTTTTATATTTTTGTCTGTTGTTTTTATGTTTGCTATTATATCTCGTTGTACACTGCTCAGAGTTGCTATTTGTGCAGTTTATGTACATGTGATTATTAAATAAAAAAATAGCCATCCAAAGTTTCCTGTCAGAACTATGCAAAAAGTTGTCCATTTTTTTTATAATGAGGACAGCCTGCCCTAGCCCAGTAGCTATTAGATGCACTGAAATCTGCAGTAATAGCATGCACTCCTGTCTACAATTCCAGTTGTCTTATTCTGCAATAGTCAGAATAAAACTGTTTAACCAAACAGGACCAGATCCACTACATAATGATAGTCTATCATATGTTAGTTAAATATACCACAAATATTTTATTTAATGATTCTGAATGACACTGAGAGGATTAGCAGATGGATGGTTTTTCCCTCCCATCCTTGGCTCCTGGATTCACCCTTTCAAGTAATTTGTCTACCGCATGAGGTAAACAGGAAATAATGCCTTCCATTAAAACAATGCAAACTGTTCTCTCAGTCATTAGATTGAAGTATAATTTTTATGTAGATGCTAGCAGGAAGGTATGCTGCATTTCTTCCTCTACCAATTAGCTGACTTGCCTGAATTTTCACCTCTTGTAATTGGAATTGGTGAGGGAAGTCATGTGAAAGAGTGTGCATCACTGAGCTGAAGAAGCGGAAAATACTACACATGTAGAGACTGCACCAGATGTGGATGACCTGTATAGACATTGTGGTTCAAAGGGTTTTCCACCCATGGTGCTTTTTATAATGGTATTGGATGATATATTCAGTATACCATCCAATATGGTATATTTCCTCTAGAGTTTTGTGTGAGTGCCCTAAAGGCTACTTCTTTCTCATTTTAGGAGGTTGATACTGAAATATTCAAGGGTCTCTTCATGTCTTCAGCTCAGCAGCAAGGCAGCTATAACTAATGTTGGGTTTATGATCATCTGTTGTTTTTTTAAAGGGCATCATTTTGCATTTTGAGATTAAGTCATTAAAAATACACAGTTGGTTTTACTTGCTTAAGACTGGATGATTTGCTGTTTTGTGCCATATAACACAATAATGATACACAATGTTCTTAAATATTTAATTATTCATTCCATGATAACAAAAAGATAAAAAGGTGCCTTTTACAAGACCCAACAGCTGTTTTGATTGGGCAGGTGTACTTGTTGGAGAATCTGCCTTTCTAGGATAGATAACAAGAATATTCCAGTCTTTAGCCCTTGGCAGATAGAGTTGGCCCTATTCAAGAGTGTTTTTTCACAGAAAATAACTACAACCCAAGAAAGAGGACATACTCCATAACTCCCGATCTTCATGGTTGCACAACCATCTTTTAAAATTTCTTCATGTTGTCATAAGCACATTTTCCATTGCTCAGCACTTTCTGTCAGTCACTTGCCTTCACACCAACCTCTATGCCTCTTACATAATTTAAAAGGGATTGCTATGCAAACCATCTCATGTATTTTAAAAGCAGAAAACTGCATCAAAACCAATGAAGTGTGGCTTGCCCGTTCATTTATTCTACAAAGCTTACAAAATTGCAATCCTGAATTACTAACTCCTCTCTTCTCCTGACCTGTCCTTTTTTCTTTTTAAAAAGTAATGTCTCCTGTTTGGCAAAGAAAATCCCTTTTAAATAGCTATTTGTTTAATTTGTTTAAATAATTATAAAATCCATGCATTATAGGTCATAATTTCCATAGCTTTCTAATAATTTGCCTAAGAGGAAAGTAAAGTAGATCCATATTGGTTGATGCGAGAAAATGAAAATATTAAAACATTTTATTAAAAAAACCTCTCTTACTTCTGTTATCTTGACATCAAATCTGATTAAGAAGCAAACTGTATTGTAGAGACTTAAAAAAACATGCTATGTGGAATTATCTCCAACTGCGCTACAGCATATAAATGTAAAAATGTAGACCAGTGCAGCCTACCAACCAGAGGTGAAATTCGGCAGGTCCTAGCCTATTTGCTAGAACTGGTAGTAAATTTTCTAAGCAGTTCAGAGAACCGGTTGTTAGAAGAAATCTCCTTTTGTTTTTTTCCACTTTACAGAGTTACTCCTGTAAGGAAGGCAGGAAAAAAAACATCTTGTTTCTAGTCTAATCTTTATTGCCCTGCTTTTAGTTTACCAGATTAGGTCAGAGAAAAATGCCTAGCTGTTTCTGCATTTAGAATTCAGAATTTTCTTTCCCCAAAGGATCCTTGGTGGAGCAGTAGTTAGAGTGCTGTACTGCAATACTGCAGTACTTCTGTTGACTGCCGGTTCAAATCCCACCAGGCTCAAGGTTGATTCAGCCTTCCATCCTTCTGAGGTGGGTAAAATGAGGACCCAAATTGTTGGGGACAGTATGCTGACTTTATAAATCGCTTAGAGAGGGCTGGAAAGCACTATAAAGTGCTTTATAAGTCTAAGTGCTATTGCTATCCTGGCTTTATCTATTTCTTGCCCTGTGCATGCCATGCAAACTTGGGGTTCCCCTTGAACCAATAGAAATTATGCAGTCTTTGTGTCACAGGAGAGACCTGAAGATGCAGGTCAGGATTCATTTTTTTAAGGATAGAATAATCAGTGACATCAGTTCATATTTATAATTCCAACAACATTCCCCCATCACTTCTGGGCATAACTGGGGGAAAGCTGTGGTGTTGATAGACCATTTAGGTGGGATGGGCAATGCAGAATCTTAATAAATATACAGTTACATCAGTCTGAATCTGCTGTATTTTTCCTCCTGTTGAAACCAGTTATGAGGAAAAATAGCTTATTTAAAAACTAAACTACAACAGCAAAAAGTTATGAGAGTCTGTCCATCAAGCCTGGTAGAATTCATCATTGAAAATGGCAAATGTATTATTTTGGTTCTTGCTATTATTTTGTTCTGGGAAATATATTTTCTCAGAACAAAACAATAGGTTTGGATACCTTTTTTGTACACAAAATTTTTGGTATTTGCAATGAATGTACTTTGTGTTTCTCAGAGCTGGTTTTATGTTGCTATAGAACGAAATATTCAATGTAATTAACAATGACATTGGATGAATATATTTCACTCTGAGATTTGTGTGTGTGTGTGTGTGCTTTCTTCAGCTTTGAAATAACTTGCAACTGTCTTGGTCTGAATCAGATCACCAGATCCATTTTTGGACAAATTTTGGCAGCATGAATCCTAGAGTAACATAAATTGTTGCCATAGGGAGACAAGCTCCTTTTCAAAAATACAGCAAAATCAAGCCTATCCCTTTTATTCTCTATAGGTTGTCCTTACCTTATGACCATTCTTTTAGCAACTGTTCAGAATTATGACAGTGCTAAGCCAATAACTTAGTAATTATCCTCACAACCTTTGTTCCATCCCCATGGTGACATGATCCAAATTCAGACACTTGGAAACCAACATGTATTTACAATGGTTGCAGCATCTAAGGTTCATGTGAGCACCATTTGTGACCTTCCCTGGAGGCTTTCAGCAAACAAGGTCAATGAGGGAAACCAGGTTCATTTAACAATCACACAATTCACTTAACGTCCATGACAAAAAGAGTCATAAAATCAGGCACGACTGATTTAACAATCCCCTTTCTTAGCAACTGAAGTTCTGTTCCCAATTGTGATCATAAGATGAGGACTACCTGCATATTTGTTGCACTGGTTTTTTCCATAGTAGAAGCTGATGAATGAGATGCTGTCTGTGCAGAATGCAAATTCCTCTGCTTTGTTCTATTTCAGTTTGTATGTATGTGCATACATGTCCACACCAAAGTTGACTGAAGCTGTTTTCTCAGACAAATTAAAGAGCAAAAGATACTGTGTCTGTCACAGCAGAAGGCAGCACCTAGTCAAATCTTGGCTGATCAAACAGGGTTTGATTTCATTCATATTTAAATGGAGACCCCCTAAAAAAAAACAGAATTGTAGCCTAGTTTGAAATCTAGAAAAAGCAATCCAGATAAAAGCAGTGGCAAAATGTATGTGTATTTTTGACAAGAAGACAATATGAATGTATCCACATAGTCACTAGGAATCCAGGTTGTCTGAAGGGAGAGTTTACTTTAATCAATTGCAATTTTTACCTACTTTTCAACCTCCATGTCAAATATATTGTAAAATGGATTGTAAGGCATCTACAGTTGTTACCAAATCCAATCAACTCAAGATGTTTCACAACAATTGTATCTGCCATCATTGTATGTCCTGAGGTTCAAGACATATTCCTATGTGTAGTCGTACATTTTTAGATGGTGTGCATATCCATTCAAAGTTGGCTAAAGTTTGGTTTCTGAGTTTACCATACTCCTTATTTGGCAACATTAACAAACTTCAAGGTTGTCCTTGAATACATCTTTGCTGAAAACAACAGATTTTTCACTAATTTGTTGGTAAATATCACCAAAGTAAATATAAAATACCTCCCCCCCACCTTATACATGCTGTGTCTTTTGAATGCATGAGATTTGGAAAATATATTGGTGTATTGAAATGTCACATCAGATAAAAGTTTATTTGAAGTGTGAGCTACAGCTGGATAAAGTAATGTACAGAAATGACAGGACATCTGGGCTTCTATGCCATAAAGAACCTGACCATGGCTTCAACTTGCACCTCTGCCATAATTCAGGCCAAAACCAGAAGATGACATGATTCACTCAGTCCCCACATAATTCTCAGCCTTTATATTTTCCATTAATAATTTGCAACAGCAGTTTTTTCACTTACAGAGTTCCCAGTCCTCCTCTACTATTGTTTTTGTCCTCCATGTTAGGTCAGGTTTTGCTCTCCCATCTGAACAGTGAATACACATTCCCATTCAGTTTGAAGATTTAGATTTTCTTTTTAAAGTTCTTTCAAACACGTTTCAGAGAAATTCTTGAGGGTGCAAGTGAGTGTCTAGTCTTTCTTTACATATTTATCTTTCAAGTGGCTTTCCACTTGAAGGAAGTCAAGGGGACTTCCTCCTATTTAACTTTTTCAGAACATGTACTGTAAGTGCTTCTGACCTAGCTAAAGGGAAATCATGTCCTTTAAAAATTAGCAAATTAAACAATCTATATGAACTTGGGGAAATCGGCCATCCAATTTCTCTGTTCACAAACTTGGGAGAGAATGTTGAAAGGCAACTGATGCCTGTCTTCCAGTCTTGGGGGCTGGAAGAAGGCAAGAGCATGGAAACCCAGCAGAAACATAAAAGCTGTTGTCAGATCACACTTGTGCTGTGCTTAGATGCAAATGAGGATACAGTCATAGTCCTAATGGCACAATACCCATGATACAGTTCTAAAAATCATCATTCCAAAGCATCTGTAAACTCATCATCATTAGAGACAGGCTAGAAGGTGTGGCAAAATACTCTTCTTATTGCATAGGATTGTATTCTTGTCTTACAGTATGCTATCAGTTTTCTGTTCTTTATGCAGTCTGTGAACTTTATAAAGCCCAGATATTCTCTTTCTAGTCATGATGAAATGTACGGGGAAAGAAACAGGCACAGCTGTGCCATGAATGTCCCTTTAAAAATAGCAGCTTTAAAAAACAATCACTACATAACCCTTTTTTTAAAAACAAAATGGTATGCTTTTAATTTCATCAAAGCTGAAAATCTTTAAAACTGATGTCACTTAACCGGCTGATAATATAAGATAATATAAGATGTTAATTATTATAATCTGGAAGCTTTTTGTGTTTCTAATGTGAACAGCTAGCATAATACATTTAGCTTGATGCTCCAAAATTACCATGTAATTTGCCATAATTGGAAGACTCCACTTGAAAGAGTGACAGAATTTAGAACAGCGGAAGACTTATAAATCAGGAGCAAATATATGTCTATTGTTACTTATATTGTTTTGAAGACATTTACTGCAATCCACTCATTAGGGAGAAAACATTTACATTACGTTTAGTTACTTTCATTATCCTGTATTATCAACAACAAAGCAGCACCTAGAAAGTATACTTTCCCTTGTATATTGTATTGGTCATATTCATAGTTTATCCTTCAAGCTATTTGTTTTACCCATCACACCCAGGCAAAATTTTACATATATTTTGAAAATCAGCAAAAATTTGGATTTATAATGTTACATTTGAATATTGCAGTGGTATATCTGGTGCAATCTGGCCTTCCAAGTGCATCTTCAAAATATGTTCCTCAACTTCCTAAGTAGAAATGGCCCTACAGCCAATCCTGAACCTATATGATGCTCAACAGAATGTGAAGCTCAGTTTGCTCATCCATATCCAAGTAAATTAAATGGCAGCAGTTTGAAAACTTTTCAGATTAACAGCTTAATTGAAGTAATCACTGTGGAAAACCTGAGGGATATTAAGTTGTCCCTCTTGAGCATGCAGAGCTGTGTGCTCGGGAAAGGAAATATCCATTAAGAAGTGCCTCCTCCAATCTGCATAGCTGCTGCAATAATAATCATGCCTGAGGTATGGCTGGCAGTGATATAGGTCAGGGCTGCCTCTCTCTTCTGGCATTTAAGCCATGGAGTTCTCTGCCAAGTAATCTAAGCAGAAAAATGATTTTAAAGGCATACTCTTGCCTAATTACTTGAAAATTATTCATTCTCTTCTCTCCAATGCCTTTTTTTTTTTGGCTAGTTCTGTGGTTTCATGAAAGCAAACATCTATACATTTCCTTTTTATATGAAAAATCTTTAAATTGTGGATGGCAAGGGTGTAAATAAATGTGAAAGTATGCATATTTCCATAAATTCAATTATAAACCAATTATGTTCTTTAATTTCTTTCTCATATCCATCATATCACCGATAAATCCACAGTGTTCAAACACATTGATATATTATGGACAGTTTGCACTTCCACACTGACTAACAACAACCTAGCACAACCCTTGAAGAAACTGACAAGTTAGCTAAATCTTAAATACCAAGTTTTAGAAGCAAGTATATTTAAAAACCTTTTCTCCTATCTGGAAATCCTTGAAAATAAATTCTTCTGGTAATAACCATAGCATATAAAATGTTCTTCTATCTTTGATATAAAGCTGATGTGTCATGAATCTCTTGACAACTACAAAGACTCTTTCAGTCCTGAGAATCCACTCCAATTACCCATCAGATGCACAGTTCAATCTACAGTGTTGTAGCATTGAGATGGGAAATATGGGAGAACTAAAATATAACCTTTCAAATAGGATTAGCAAAATTAAAAGTAGAAAGGAGATAACATACCTCCATTTTCCCCTATAAATGTAAATTCTTATTCAAATATGATCCAGTCCCTTCCCCTTTCAAATCATATTTTAATGTAAGACATCATCCTGTCCAAAAGCATTTAAGTACAGCTGTCAGTCAAAAAAATGTTACAGGTAGTCCTCCATTTATGAATGCAATTGGGCTCAGAATCTTGGTTATTGAGCAAAGCAGTTTTTGGGTGAGATGTTATGTGGCTGCCCCAGTTGTGATTAAGTGGAGCACTAGGGAGAGGGTCTGGGTTTCCCACCACATCCACAAGGCCCAGGTCTTTTTCCTGCCCCATTGGGAAGAACAATCACAATAGTGATGGTCTTCATTAATAAAATCCCTTGGCACACTGGAGGAATGGACCTCAAATTTAGTGAAAACTCTAAATTGTCACTTCATTCTGGAAGGTTTGGCCATAAGTCAAGGGTTACCTATAGTATATTCAGCTTTAGTTCTGGTAAAAGAGCAGACATTTCTACACTGAAAATGCAGGTGTAAAAGTAAATTTCTCTATTCCCCCTTTGACTTGTGTGGGAATAGGTGCAGCACTGATTAGCATTTGTTCTAGAGTTGCTTTGTTCAGAAGAACTTTTCCAGGAAGATGAACTTTCAGAAATCATTGTAATGGTATGTCAGTGCCTTTTCTAGTATTCTTTTATTGCACTAAGTAATGCAGTCTTGTCACAGGAGATGATTTACAATTCCCCATGTTTATAAGAAATAGATTTTCTTTGCAAAAGATTTTAATCAGGTAAACCAGGAGGCTTTGTGCTTGAAGGTCTTCAGAGGTATGATTTTCCCTATATAAAAGAAATTAAACAATATGCTCTGAAATACATAGTATTTTCAGAGAAGATTCACAAGGCAAAGGATTTTGTTTTTTTTTTAACAAAATGGTTCCTGGCATTAATGTCTATGACTAAAAATAACCTGTGTGAATATGAAAGATCAGTGAACTTTTGCCACATCACCAGCCATTATTTCAGCAAACCAGTCCAAAACATGTTAAAAGCAGTTTTCTTCCTCTGGTTTCATCATTTACAGATCCCATGTGTATTAAACCTGAGTCTGGAATTTACAAAGAGGAGTTTCTGTCAGTCATTGCTCAGCCATAACTAACCAGCAGCCGACTCTGAGAATGCTAACCAATTGGCACCTTCCCCCTCTGTTTCAAACCAGCCATTCATGGAGTTTGCTCCCTGGTTCCAGTGCTCAGCAAAATAGGTTTCTCTTAGCATGGTTCTTTTATCTCCTGACATTAGCAAGCAGTAACACTTTGCCTCCCAAGTTGGGTTAGGTGAAATGGAATGGGAGATGTCATGGCAGGCAGCCTGCCCAGTGAAAAAGCAAGTAATCCATTAGCCCAGGATTATGTCATTGGAGAAGAAAGAACTGAGTTTTCAAAACATGACAGGAAAGCAGAATTGGGTGAGGGTGAAGGGGTCTCTACCTTTAGCAGATACTGGAGATACTGGTATAATACAACCCTACAATCCATAAATTTCTTCATAAATGAAATTGGAGGTTTAAAAGAACGAAGATATCAGTCTGCTGTGCCTTTCCATCCTTTCATTAGTCCAAGAGAGAAAGCACCAGGAATTACTTTACACCAAACAAGAATATTTGACTATCTGACTGGAGTTGCACTCCAAGTTTTCTGGACTGGTAGAGGGGAAGTCTTTAAAAATGAGAATGAGTTTCTTAAAAATTATTTATCTTAAATATAACAATATATTATTTATTTAGCTGTATTGTATTCAGCTTGAAAACATTTATGCACACTGATTTGCAGAAGATTTGCTGCCATTTGTGGTACAGGATAGGGGAGAATTGGAAGCCAGACCACAACTTTAGCTTGTCAGACCTGGATTAAAATTTGTCAGGACATTTTCCAGTTAAGAGCCTGCTGAATATATTAAACTAAAGGTTAACAAATGTTGACAATTGTTAACAATTCTTGATAAGTATTGTCTCTCTAGTTCCTCCTGACAGCCAGTATATTTGATCCTTAATAGAAGTGGGGAGATTCACAGAAGATTCTGATAATCAAAGTTCAGCAGAGCACAAAGACAAAGAAAGGTCAGAGTCACTGCAAAAGGAAATTACACCAGTTTTTATCTGACCCTTTTTTTCGCGTTTCAGTTAACCAATTCATTACTGCAGGCCGTGCTCCACATATATTCAGAATGACACAAGACCGTCACATATGCTCTTCTCATCTCAGAAATAGTTCCCAAATATTTAGGTGGGTAACCAGGAAAGATAGATAGCATGTATTCTGTAGTTTGGGTGGGTTCTAGAGCAGTCCTTATCTCCTATGTTGAGACAGCAGAAACTTCTAGGGGGCCTAATTGGCACTGAAATGTGAATGGAAGCTCAGACCTGGAACAAACTCTAAATGTGCTCTAAAATGTGCTTCAGAATGAAAATGCAGCCTGCAGGGAGTTGGCAGCCCATACATACAGGTTTTTTGTTTTTGTTTTGGCAGAAAAATAGATACGAAAAGAAGTTCCCTGAGGGAAATTGCAACACTAATGAGTGAAAGAAATATGGTCTGTTCTAAAACATGGACTTCCCAGCAAGCTGTCAGTTGAAAGAGCCTGGCCAATCCATTCTGAAACATTTGACATGCTCATTCATCCAGGCTGAATGCAAAATGTACATCTGACTCACATGGCGAGTTGGTGGGGAGAACCTTTCAGAAAAGATTATTCAGTATGAAAGCTATAGTATACACAATATTAAGAGATTCTGGAAACCAGCTTGGCAAGGAATTGTTTCCATCTTTATCTACTGCTAGCAAAACACTCACCAATGTGATGGTTATTGTGAGAGAGTTTATTTCCAGGACCACTCCAGCTATAGCCAATCTCTGTCTGATAATTTAGAAAAGTAAGTTTTCTCATTGGTGCATCCATATCCCCCCTTCACTATTCTTCAGAGGAGCAAACTGTCAAACAATAATTTACATAGAATGTATTTATCTTCTACAAAACTCCAGAAATGTTTAATTTTCCTTGCACTGCACACACACACTTCAGAACTAATATTAATAGCAATGTGACAGGGAATAGTTTAGAAAGGGAGAGAGGAAGGAAGTTAAACTGCATTGGATTCTTTAGCCTATTTTATAACTTTATTTTCCTTATTTAAATTGCTTGCTCTCACATGGCACCCCTCTCCCCAGTGTGCTAGATATTAAGGCACATAATCCTTGTTACCCTAGGAAACTTCATATCTCAGTGTTCTAGGCAAGGAGGTAAAGAAAGAAAGGACAGATTATGCCGTCACTGCTAGCAACAGAAAACACTCCCTCAGGAACTGAGAAGTTCTACTTATCTCTCTAGCAACTTTCAATATTGAATGCTTCCCTAGATTATTTCCCATAGAAACTAAGTTATAAATAATATGGTGGACTTGAACTGAACAAATGAAACTTTGCCTATTACAATTTAAATACATTAAACCAAGTGTCAGATTAATTTGTACTTCTAATTAAGTGGGATCCCCTCCCTTCTCCCCCCTCAACAGTCCCTATTCAATGAATTAAATGCTACAAAACCAGACAGAGCTGTCAATAAATGGCAGAGAGGGGAAAACTAAGATTCATAGGAAGTCATTTCAGTGATATATTCAAATAATTCTTCATATTTTAAAGAATATCTAAAATTATTTTTTTCTGCAAAAAAAGTATGACTCTTCTCTGCCTATTATTTAGGTACAAGCATCTTCCACTGCAAGGGCCACCATTCCCTGACAAATTGCACACTGAAGGATAGATATGGCTTGTAATTTGTGAAGTGGTCCTAAAATCTGTTGTATTGGCAAAAATATAGCTTGACACAGTACATCAGGTACTAGAGAAAAGTCAAAAATGACAGCTCAGTTTAGGAATCCATTGACAGGGACAGCCGTCCTGAAAGAAAGCCATCCAAACCCTGTTGGAATATGGCCAATGAAAAGATCCCTCCACTATTCTAGAAAGATTGATTGGTTGCTTCGTGGTGGTTTTTAATAGCTGTCTTGTGTTAATAATCAACTGCATCCCTTTTTTCTATGCACTTGATAGCCTTTTAGATAGTAGAACACCACTGTAATATCTCCCATCAGCCTTCTCTTTTGCAAGTTTACCAGTTCTTCTAACCATTCTCTATAGGGTTGGATTTCCAAGTTCTTGACATTCTGTACAGTACTCCTTTAATAGCATAATAGCACACAACAAGAGCAAAGCTCTAATGGATCCCAGTTAATGTTTCTGTAAAGCATCAACAACATTTAGTGCTGTTATTCAACTAGATGCAAATCTACCTGACAACAGTACTTTCCATCCATCAATAATAGGATAATAAAATAGCTTATCTACCCAAATGGCTTTCACAAATAATTGCACTAAATAAGTTTAAGAACTTGGGTATTGATAAATTTGAAAAATATGTGTACAACATTTATTTGCAAAGCTTACCTTGCACCTCACATGGACCATTCTCTCATTGGCAAGCTATAATATATGGATAGAAACATAAGGATTTGAAATCTTCAGAAGTTTTAAGCCAAGATTGCTAGTACAGAGGACACAAACCAGGCAAATATTCACAAACTCTCCACAATATTTCTGATGTCAAGGGCAACCAAGAGAAAGTTACTCTTTAGAAGGGATGGAATGAGGCCAGGAATAAAAATGTATTCTCTTATTTCTATGATGAATCATTCTGAAACATTTTGTTTCCAGAAAAGACAGATGATGTTTACTTTAGAAGCAAAGACTAAAAGTAATCATAAGGGTTTTTTTTTAATATAACTTAGAATGAAGCAACTGAAATGTAGGGCAACGTGTTAGGAAACTTCTGAGGGAAGCCATAAATTCTACCTGACTTACTAACAGTGCTATCCTATTTGTGTTTTTCAGAAGTAAATCCTATTTTATTTAATGGAGCTCACTCCCAAGAAAGTGTTTTGTAGGCTATGTTTTATTGTGATAATCATTTACTGTCATGGTATTAACTGTAGGCCAGTCTTGTTACATTTGTGATTACACCAGACTTGCTCAAATCAGAAAAATACTTTTACAAAAACTCACAAATGTCAAAATTAAGGGCATTTTTTGGAGAATACACGAAGTGTTGGTTTTAATGAAAGTATTATTTTGTTATTGATTTTTGTTCTCCTTTTCTATTAGTCACTGTGGCTTTTTTCTACACTGCCATGGATCCTTTCCCCCCAATAATTGTATTGATTATAGTATAGTAATATATAGTAATATAGTAATAGTAATATATTAAAAATATTTTAAAAAGTTAAAAAGTGCAGGAGAAGAAAGAAAGAAAAAAGAAAAGACAAAATCTTCCTCTTCATCCCCAACAAGTATAATCAACATTCTTACCACTGTCTCCTAAAATAAAGCCAATCTGCACCCCATTCTTTATAAACCAGTCTCTAAAACCTCATCTCTCCATATTATTATCAAAAGTTCATTTAGGGTTGTCAAAAATACATAACTATTACAAAAATCATGAAACATTATTGGCAATAGCAACCCAATATTTTAACCTTGATAAAAAAAAAATCAATTTTATATTTATATTCCTTCTTTCTCCCAACAATCTTTAGATTCTTCAAAAAAAAGTTTTAATATCTGCTTTCTCATCCTCTTCTTGTCTCTTATCTCAAAATTTTTGGTATCTTTGTCAAGATACTTTTTAAAATTCCAATGGATCAACTTCAGTAAATCACTTTTGTAAATCCAGTGTTAAAAAGTATCCACATCATTTTTCTGGTTTAATTTACATGCCTTTTTACTAGATCATTATCCTATTTCATTTATAAATCCATTATTCTCCTCTTGTTCTTTTCAGCAACCATTTTTGATATAATCTGATGCTAGGCTTTGGCTACCCTGAATCTCTTTTCCCTTCCCCCATCCAGCTCAGCACTATGTAGGCTCTTAAATTGGACTTCTCTCTGGTGGAATATACTATCTCTTCCCTGGGAAAACCCTTTGCTACAAAGACTCCCTTCCACTGCTTCTCATTTGGATGTTCATTCCATCACATCCAGTGATTTCAATAAAACTTAGCAAACTGAAATTCTCAATTTTTTAAAAAAAAAGTCGAAATAATTAAGAGGTGAGCCCAAGTTGAGCTTAGAGTCTGTATAAGCAACATTAAAGCTACAAGCTTGATGGAATCTTGTAACTCCCAACCAATTACAAGCTCAACTCAAAAATACAGTTCCTGCTGTCTGCTCAATTAAAAAAAAATAAGTTATCTGGCATTTATGGATCAACTTGTGATCTCTCCTTACTCTGGAGAAAACTTGGCAGCCTGAATCCCATATCTGAGTACCGTTTTCAGCCATAGTGTATCTGTCTATTCTAGACTGATGTCAGTTCACCATAATGGTTCGCCAGAGGCACCTCGTCAGAAGTCCTATGGAATGTGGCACTGTAAGCATATTGTAATTATTTAATATAATATGAAATAATTCAAATATTATAGCCCTTCTGAAAAAAAATATCAGTTTGTATAAAATCCTACCAAAATGGAAATCCCAGAACATTTTCTGAAAGATACACAACAGTAATTATTTTGCAATCAATTATTGGCAAAGATTACTAATATGACCCAAGAAACATTTTTCATGCTATACTTTAAATTGCCATTACTGATATCAGCAAAAAGCAAAATTTGATTGATTTCTTATACTATTCTAATAATTGGCTAAAATCACTTAAAGAGAAAGGAAACAATTATCTGAAAGTAGTACAACCTGGCTGGGAAAAAAAGGGGTGGAATTATCTGAAATACAAAATAAAGGTTGCTGCCCTCTGCAAATCATTATGTTAAGACAAATAACAAAAGTGAACCTAAGAAATATTTGTACTTTAAATCTCAGTGGAAGAAAACATTCTTGGAATCTTTGGTATTGTGCTTGACTTTCCTCAGAAATCTGAACTGCTTAAAAAAGCTTGGAGAGCCCATTTGATGTAGTAGCTAAGAAAGGCATCAGGCTAGAAACCAAGAGATCATGAGTCTAGTCCAGACATGGGCAAACTACGGCCCATGGGCCACATCCGGCCCGTTGGGCTTTTTAATCTGGCCTGCCGAACTAGTTACTAGCAGGAACCCTGCAGTTTCGAGG
>JAEANM010006261.1:0-18754 GCA_017656035.1 Myanophis thanlyinensis | reverse complement strand
AATTTAGACCTTGGAGAATGGGAATAATATCAGTTTGCATAAGTTTGAAAAACAAATTCTAATTTGAAGAGGCCTAACCAAGTTCAATTCTGAGCTACAAATATTCTCTTCTATTAGTACTTCTAAGCAACACAAACTCCAGGAACAAGACTCAAAGGCATGAAGGAGAAGCCTGGTTGGAGATTGACCCCAAAGCCAGGTGACACAAGAGTCTCTAACAATGGAGAAGTAGACTGCCCATGAGGTCTTCATAAATGTAGCAGTCAAAAAAAAAAAAGACTACATAAATTTTACTATAGTTTCCAATCAGTCAGAACAGAATCAAAATATTCAACTCATGACTCAAAAGTAAATATGACTGTTGCATAAATTAAGTCTGGAGCTACTATCATATGCAAAACACTGTTGTGAAAGAGGCCTTTGTTAGTTTTTTGTTATTAAATATCAAGTTCCTTCTTGTTTTGTTTTGTTTTTTTAAGAAAATCCAATTGAAAATGTTAATACATATTAGAGGGGATTTAAGCAGAACTGCAGTCTTTCAAAGACCTACATCCAATGTACATTCAAATGTTGGGGTACGTCCCACCTTTATAACTTATAATTTCCTTTAAATATTTAAAGATCTGTTGCAGAGAGTTTGCAGAAGCATACTGGATCCAGTGAATAAAGCACTTGGCTGACTTTGCTTAGATTAGAAGTAAAATAGAATGAACCAATCCAAAGTGAACAGTCTTCAGACAAAATCCTTGGACAAAATGCAGAAGTATAGAATTGATTTGCGGCTGAATGAAAATAGCCCACTGTACAAAATAAAGATACTTATTCCCACCCATTTGTTAGACACTATGGAAGCAGGGATCCTAATTAATACTCTTAAAATCATCTGCTGCAACATGTTCAAGGCGTATACCCTCAAAAAGAAAAAATAGGGCTGAGCAAAGCATTTGAAAAGGGGCAGTTCATAAAGCATGTAGTACAAACAAGGCATTTAAAAGCATTAAATGCTTGTCCTTTAGAAAGTTCATCCTGCTGTTTTCAAGGCTCTTTGTGTTGGTTTGTACCTGTGAGTCCACCCAAAGTTCCCTTTCTGCTAAACAGATTAGCCAAATGAAGTGGCAGTATGTGTACAGGCATACACAGACAACCAGAGACCACATTCAAATACTTTGCACAACTGATTAATCCATTCCTTAAAGTGGATTATTTATGTTTCTGCTCCCATGAGAGTCCCAAGCTAAATGCATTTATTTATAAATTATATCTCCTACATTTTCATTGTTCAAAACAATCCCAAACAGGATGGAAACTCTTGGGGGGGGGGGAATTAACTGATATATATGTGGCATTAAGGGCTGCTGATATTTTGATGATATAGTTCAACATAACTTCCTCCAGCAAAACATGCCATTCATTTTATAGTTGTTTGACTCCTGAGCAAAATATGAACATCATATTCCAAATCCAATAGCATTTCTTGAAAGGTCAATTAACTCTTGTTTGGCCACATTAGCACAATCCTACACTTCTGCATATTCTTATTGGGATACTCTCGGGTAACTGTATAGGAGCATCTATTATGTTTAGCGTTCTTGGGGTACAAAGAAAGGGTATACATTAAAATAACAGTAATAATAAAAGCAACAAACACAGTAAGTATGTTTTCTATTTCAAAATAAATATTCCAGAGAAATACCTATTGACCAGTAGATAGGATGATGTCCATAATTATCATTAAAAGATTGTAGCTGCTTATTATGTGATTATATTATTATATTATTATGTGATTATATAACTATAACTGTTGCTTGTATCTTACAGTTTATATTTTTTTATTTAGTACCCTAGTATGATTTATGTTGATTGCTTATTTAGTACCATATGACTATCACTGAGTGTTGTAGCTTATGATTTATGATGAATGTATTTTATGACGATTATGATCATGATTTATCACTTGTTTGTATAAACACTGAGAGCTTATGCACCTGAGACAAATTCCTCATGTGTCCAATTACACTTGGCCAATAAAGCATTCTAATAATTATTTTCAGGACTGTGCAAAACATCTCTCTCTGAATTGCTAAAGCAGGAGTGATATTTGCAAAGCTCATATGGTTGCCTCAGAAATATTCCCGTCTATGTCTATGTGAAAGTATATATGTAGTCCTTTCACTTTGCTGAGAAAAATGAAACAAAGCAACAGCCTTATGAAATAAATTGGCAGTGCAAACATACCATGTGGAAAGATTTGGAAGCAGATTCTGAAATACCTGTATAAGTCTTGCAATGTTCCATCATAATGTAAAGCAACTCTTTTGTAAATAGCAGACCAATAACAAAGAAAACAGAAAGCTAGCCTTGACTCTTGCTGACTCTATGAATGGAACTTACAGCTTCAATTATTAGTCTTAACAGAAGTGGTTTGTGACGGTCATCTTTTGAGATGTTTTGACTTGCTGGTCTAACCTATAGCCCTACTACTGGTAATCAGGCCTGACCCTGCTTAGCATCTGAACATAGATAATGTCAAAAGGATGTTGCCATCTTCCTGATGTGTGCCTTTTTGAGTTGGCTGTAACATATATCAGAGTACAAAAGGTCAGGAAACAAATCCCAGTCAATAAACCACTCAGTACTGCAAGATTTTTTAAGATGTTTTAATTAGTGTTGTTTCATCATCTTATAGAATCTATATGATACTACATGGTAACATAAGGTAACTTAAGGAGTAAAGGAAAAGTGTTTCCCCTAGTAAGAGCTGATTCATGTGTTGAAATTGATTAAGAAAGTGTTCACAGTGATTATGTCACTGTGAACTATAGAATTGCTCTTGTGGAAATGGAGTTGACCTGCAGATTGGTGATGATATGAAGGTTGGAGATGATATGAAGATCTGTTAATCTTTGACTATAAAATGAAAAAAAAAATATGAAAGGGACCTATCTGAAGAGCATGTAATCCAATATTTCTTAAGCTTGTCAACTTTAAGATATATGGACTTCAGGTCTCAGAATTTCCCATATCATAAAGAAAACTGAAAAATGTCTTCCTGACTATAGTAAGGAAATGTAAACACTGTAAAACAGAAATGGAATGATTCCAACTCTATCTTGAATCTGGTAAAAATCTGTTTTTCTGCAATTTTTGTAAAAATATTGGAAAACAACTCAGCTCCAGGATGTATCTGCACATTGAGATTTTATTATGAACTTCACAGTTGGCAGCAATGCCATCAAATGTCATTAAGCAGTGCACCCTTGCAGTAAATCAAAGGGCAGATGAGTTTTTAAAATCTAATTATATGTTAGTAAATTTGACCCCAAAAATTGTTGGCCGAGGAGGCGCATTGGTTAGAGGCTACTTCTGCTGACAGCCGGCTGACTGCAGGTTGACTCAGCCTTCCATCCTTCCGAGGTGGGTAAAATGAGGACCCAGATTGTTGGGCGCAGTATGCTGACTCTGAAAACCACTTAGAGAGGGCTGTAAAAGCACTGTGAAGCATTACATAAGTCTAGGTGCTATTGCTACTGATTAGAAAACTGCTCTGGAAATTAATGAATGGTAGAGAAAATGTAATCATTTTTATACAGATTTGGAATGGGAAAACATTAATTCATCTTTTTAAATACAATTTCAGAATTGCAACAGGCCACTTCATGCAAATTATCATTTTTAATTAATTATGAATCTTCCATAATGCATAGTTTCATTTAAAGATTTTTTTTTTCATTTAAAGTTGTTAAATAGTATTGGAAAACATGGATAATTATCCCTCAGGGATGGAAGAATTAAATCATTATGTTTTAGTAACACCATCTTGGCAATATTTTTTTCCACAGTAAAAAGAGGAACAGTAACAACAGTTGGAAAACTTTAGAAAAGCCAATAATAATTGGCAATTTAAGAGAAAATAAAGTAATATGTTATTTGTTTTGCCAGAGCAAGTCTTCCTTTCTTTAAATGTAATGATGGTAAACTATGAATATATAAGGAAACAAATTGTGGTCTTCAGTGAAAGATGTATTGAAAGCATTAAAATGTTACAAATATTATGAAAAGATGTGCTTATTTGCAAGTTATTTCCCTTTCTCTTTAGATTTTCAATTCATCTTAATTTGAATGTTTAAAATATTGAATACATATGGAAATGTTCATATGATAGAGATAGCTGTGCTGGAGTTAGCATTATGTGTGGGATTTTTCATAGCTTCTTCTAGGTCAAAGTTATCTGCCACCATATTGGAAGAGTTTCTGAAGAATGACACAATTGGGACTTGTCAGATTATTTCTATTTAAGGGTAAACACTGACATACCTTTGGACCAGATCTTTGATATAGGTATATATTCTGATACCATAGCCATGCAGCCCTTCTTGAATTTTCTTTTGTTTATGGCTTGTTCCATTTAAGACAGACAATAGAATAGAATAGAATAGAATAGAATTGGAAGGGACCTTGGACGTCTTCTAATCCAACCCCCTGCTTAAGCAGGAAACCCTATACCATTTCAGACAAATGGTTATTCAATGTCTTCTTTAAAACTTCCAGTGTTGGAACATTCACATTCAACTTCTGGAGGCAAGTTGTTCCACTGATTAATTGTTCTAACTCAGGAAATTTCTCCTTAGTTCTAGGTTGCTTCTTTCCTTTCTTAGTTTCTATCCATTGCTTTTTATCCTGCCGTCAGGTGCTTTGGAGAATACTTTGACTCCCTTTTCTTTGTGGCAGCCCTTGAGATATTGGAACACTGCTACCATGTCACTCCTAGTCCTTCTTTTCATCAAACTAGACATACCCAATTCCAGCAACCATTCTTTATATGTTTTAGCCTCCAGTCCCCTAATCATCTTTATTGCTCTTCTCTGCACTCTTTCTAGAGGTTCAACATCTTTTTTTACATCGTGGTGACCCAAACTGGATGCAGTATTCCAAGTATGGCCTTACCAAAGCATTATAAAATGGTATTAACACTTCATGTTATCTTGATTCTATCCCTCTGTTTATGCAGCCTAGAATTGTGTTGGCTTTTTTGGTGGCTGAAGCTCACTTCTGGCTTGTATTTAAATGATTGTGCACTAGGACTCCCAAGATCCCTCTCACAGATACTACTATGGCACCACATATACTGTACCTGTGTGTTTTGTTTTGCTTGCCTAAATGTAGAACCTTACTTTTTCACCATTGAATTTCATTGTGTTAGATAGCACCCAATGTTCAAGTCTGTCAAGATCCTTCTGTATCTTAAGCCCATCTTCTGGAATATTGTCTCTTCCTGTAAGGAATATTATAACATTCAAAAATAAAATGGTATATACGTATATGTTAGCATGAATATATTAGAGGGGATATATGTCTAAGAAACATTTAAAGTTAAGTAGGTCTCTGTTTCTTTTGTTCTCTGGAAAATGCTGTCACCAGGATACCCTAACATTCCTTGACACTAAGAAAGAATAGCCATGTATGCAGAAAAACGTAATAAGTTACTTGATGTTACTAAGGTGTTACTAGAATGTAACTTGAGAAAAAGAGGTAGAAAATTTGGATCCCAGAAGCTGTCTTGGATTTGTTGTAAACCTTGAAGGCACACCCAGAGGGTGGGAAATATGATGTTAGGATGAAACATATATATTGGCTTGCTTTGTGGAATTCTTTTGTGTGATTCTCAGCTCTGAACATTCTTTTTCTGTTCATGCTTTATGCTGGGGGTCTCACCCATTTTGCAAAATACTTTTATTCTGTATCATAACTACTTTATTGCAATAAAGTCTTTTTGATTTCACTGATCCAAGTTGGTTTTATTTGGATGGTTGGAGCCATTTCCAACATTCCTGCCAGCTTGCTGTTATCTGCAAATTTGATAAGTTCTCCAGCTATCCCCTCATCCAAATCATTGATGAAGATGTTGAAGAGTACTGGGCCTAAAACACAGCCTTGGTGTACCCCACTGCATACTTCCTTCCATGAAATGCAGTTCCATTGAGAATTATACGTTGAATGTGGTTGGTCAGCCAGTTTCTCCTCCCTCAATTTCTTTATTTTTCTGCTGTGTTACTTCTTGCCTGATGTTGTTGTTTCCATCATTTTTCATTTTTTTTCTTGGATTTTGCTCTTATTTTTTCTAACCCATCCTTCCAATTATATTTTTTGACTTTCTATTTATTGTCGCTAGTTAATTGGGGAGGGAGTTAATTCTGGGTGGGAAAGCCTGTGTCTTCCCCCCAAAACTGACATGTTATTGCATAACCCAAAATTCCTTAACCACAAAAATAGCCTCATGTGAGGGTAAACAGACAGGAGAGTCTACATCTATCAAAGTGCTCCTTAGCCATTCAGTAATGAGGATGGATTGTGTTTTTTTTCTAGTTATTTATTAATTAAACCACAGAAAATCAGGTAATTACAAAAATCCAAAATACCTGTAGAGAAACAGACAGACAGACAGACAGACATATTTATCATCTTTTGAAATAAACTAAACTAAACTAAAATATAAAATCCAACATGAGGATGGATTACATTGGAATGATTTTACTACTCATTAATATAAGTGTAATATAAGTGTATAATTTCATTATAATCTTCCCTTGTAGTTCATGCAACAAAATTTAGGACTGGGGAGAAGGGTTACATCATTGCTCATGTTGTCAGGGTCTCCTCAATCTTGGAGCCTCTAACAGATCTAACATTCCAGGAGTTCAATTCTGAGCAGCTCAAGGTTGACTCAGCCTTCCAGCCTTCCAAGGTCAGTAAAGTGAGGACCCAAGATTATTGAGGGACAATATACTGACTCTGTAAACTGCTTAGAGAGGGCTGTAAAGCACTATGACGCAGTATATAAGTTTGTATGCTACTGCTATTCTTCCTGCTGTTGCTGTCACTTGGCACTGCTACATCAATCCCCATTGGTGTCTTCTGCTCCTTGCCTATTAGCATGATGGTTGGTTGATTGGTCAGTACTTGTCTGTCTGTCTCAATCTGTAAGTCTCTTAGGATCTTATCATTCTTTCCCTCTATGTCTTTTTTGTGTGTGTGTGTAATCTTCCATCTGAACTTGAGAAGTTATGGCCCATACACTGTACAGATGTTTCTGTCATCAGTGGCAGCCATTTGGTTCTACAGTTCACTGTATGCTGTTGCTGCCTCCATTTTACACTCTGCCCTGTGTGTTGGATTGTCTCTGAGGCCTTTCAGCATAATCTGCACCTCAGTTCCTGCCTAATGTCATAGACCCTTCTTCCATATGCACAGTGTACTGACATACTTTATTTAAATGTTATTCCTACATGTGAATGCTTCATAGCCTTTGATGAAATAATAGGAAGCTGGCTAGGTGAAAGGGAAGACACAATTCTGTTCTCTCACCCCACGCTGGGGAGACTATGAAACGCTATGAAAAACTTACTCTCAATTGCAACAATCAGCATAAATTTTCTGCTTATTGTTTCTATGTTGTTCTTTTTAATACTGAACCATAAATAACAGTTTGAATTTGCCTAATAGAGCAATATTTGCAAGACAGACTGCTTTAGAGAATATCCCTTAATTAAAGACTTCAAGTGTGCCTAAGGGGTGTCCCAAAACAACTGTTCGAAAAAGACTATCGTGCTATTCCGGCATTGTCAGGAAATGCAAATCCAATATTTTTCTTGCATCTTATCATCTAAAGCCTTTATCATCAGTGATATCTGAAACCTATCTAAGGTATTGACATTTTTATTAAAATTATTCTCCATTCTCTAGGACCTAAGTCATAGCTCAATCACTGGGTCTAAAATTGAGTTTTTATAGTTTAAGACAACATTTAGGATAAACCTAAGAGAGTCTGAATTTATTGGACATGAATAACATATGACTATTGACAGTATTGCTAAAGGTTTTCATCAGGGCTGCAAAAAAAACATTAAGGCAGGAAAAAAAGGGTTACAATGGCAACCAGTGGAATTACCACAGGGTAAAGAAAAGGTTTTGTAGATATTTTATGTAATTGTCAATACCTCTGGCAATATTTCTGTGAAAACTGCATTCAGTGGGAACATATTTTCAATTTCCCTCCCCCATTATTGCATTTAACTTTGTTTACTGCATAACTTCTATAAATATAGCCATAAAATTTTCTCACACTTCCTGAATAAAAGTCTAGAGTGTTGAGCTGCTAGTTCATAACATGAAATCACTATACTTATGACATTATACTATGAATAAAATATATCATTTGATATGATAAAATACAATATAATGTAACATAATATAATATAATATTTATATGGTTTCAAATGCATTATAATTTGATAAATTAATGCTTTTCATGGCAACCTATAATTTAAAACAACATGTTACCAAATATTCACTGGTCAGAATCCTCGGGTGACTGGGCTATATTCATAATTGTAGAGATTTATCTCTATCGAAGTCTGTCTTACACAAAAATAAAATCTTAACTAGAAGTACTTCAGCAAACATCTCCTTTTTTGTCTTTGATTCATTTCATTTGTGACCTTATAAATTCTCCTCATCTCAGTGGTTTCATAATTATTCTTCCCTCTGAAACTGCCACTAATTTAATGTTACTGAAGTCCTGGCATCCATTCTTTCCAGTCTGGCTAATAATAATGCTATTAGCAGCATTTGTTTGTTCTTTCTTTCTTTCTACATTTGGCATTACATTGAAGAAGACAGCTGTTCTGCCTTTTCTGTTTTGTTTTTTATCTGTTTTTCTAAATCTCTTCAATTTTTTCTGCATTCCATACACATTTTAATTTGAACTGAAAAAACCTTAGTGCATTACAGTTTTCAGTTATTTGAACAGATTTCTACAATCCACTTTCTCTAATAGAAAACTTACCTCTTTCTTCAGAAGAAAATAAAATTCAGGAATCCTGAGCACAATAGTTTCTGCTTTTCTTGCCTCCCTTTTAATTGCTCTAACACACTCCTTTGTTCATTTTGGAGCATTAATAAGGTTTCTGTCAATGCAGCCTTATTGTCAAACATTGTCTCATTAGCAATTTAGCTTAGGATCATTGTCTTAAAAAAGAGCATTTCTATAAGCGCAAGAAACAAGGTATAAATCAGATTTCTCCACCTGAGAGTTTCTTAATACAATGTTTACAGTTTGTTGAATGAGCTTCCTATTGATTAAAATATAATTAGCAGATTCATCTGCTTAGGAGTAAAGCTATACAGTTACTATACGTACTACAGAATAATGAAAGCATATGGACCATCTATTGCTATCATGACCCTGTTTTGTGATCTACTAAGCAGGATTTTGAAAGGAAAAAATGACCACAGTTTCCTGTTATCCTGAAATGGATAGAAACACAAAAAATAATATAACATTTAAAACAGGGCCTATCACAGTTTTTAAAAACTGCTTAAACTGGGACAGAATAGCAGTATTCCAATATTTGAGGGGGTCAACATATTTTCCAAAGCACCAGAAAGCAAGACAACAAACAATGGATTGGAACTAATCAAATAGAAGAGCAATCTGGAATTAAGGAGAAATTTGCTAACAGTGATAACAATTAACCAGTGGAACAGCTTGCCTTCAAAAGTTGTGGATGTTTAATCACTGGAGGCTTTAAGAAGAGACTGGAAAACCATTTGTCTGGAATGGTATAAGGTCTCATGCTTGAGCAGGGGGTTGGACCAGGGGTGAAATTCAGCTGGATTGCACTACATCACTCGAACTGGTAGTGGCGATTTGAAATTGGCCCTGCCCACCCACCTCTGTCCTTCTATTTCCTTATACGAGCTTTTTGTTGTTGTTGTTGTTTCTTACCTTAATCAGCTGTTTGGAGCATCTACGGAGACTTCCTGATGATCCCATTTGCCTCTGGTGTCTGTAAATGAGGTTTAAAGAGCTGCAGTGCATTTTGCACGCATGGGTGTGCACCGAACCGGTAGCAAAATAGGTAGGATTCCACCCCTGGGTTGGACTAGAAGATCTCTAAGGTTCCTTCCAACTCTTTGTTCTATTGTTCTGTTATAAATCCTGAAATCCTGACTGAGCAAGATGTGGATTTGTTCTAACCAATTTTGAGATCCTTACTCTCCCATCCCCATATTAAATGAAGTTCTTCACCACCATATGTTTGTTTACTGCAACAGTCCTTTGATATAAATAATAAATATTTAAGAATCAATTTACACAACTTCTTATTAACTTAATTAAAGATGTGGAGCCATTTCAAATGGTCCTTTCATCAAGATTAAAATTATCCTTTGCCAATTATCCCATCCAAATATTTTAAAGATTTAAAGGCAGTTAAACATTCATATATCTTTTGCAGTAAAACATCCATTTAAAAAAAAAATGCACATCTGAATTAGGACAAAATGTCTTGGCAGAAATTTCCTGTACTCCTTTTGATGTACTCATCTACCCATTAAAATTTCTCAAAGAAATAATAGGATAGAAATCATGAAGTTAGTCTACACATAAGCAATAGCCATTAACTGTATTTTACTGTAATGTATTTTACTGTATTGTAAAACTTTCAAATGTTATGAATATGCATCCCCATTAATTTCAAAAAGAAAATAAAATCCCTGCATTATAATTGTTTGTCTCTGTTTAGCTTAATGGACAGATTTTGCAGTCTAGGACACTATTTTATTTCTAAGCCCTCCTGAGGAATTTGGCAAATTTGTCTTTTTTTTTCTCTTTTCTTTTAAACTTACTTTCATTTAATGACTAAGTATAGCAACTGCACCGTGGCCCAAACTCATTAACATTTTGAATGTTTTATTCCCATTAAATGAAACTGAATATAGAACTACCGCAGGAGTGAATAAGATCTTCTATAAATCTGGTCTAATAAGTAAAGCTGACACATTTGGTCTTGGCTGTTTTAATAGTTGCTTCAATGGAGTACAGCTTCATTAGACATAGAGAATATACTCAGAGGCTATTAAGAAGAGCAGTACACTTGGAATGAATGTAGTACAATGGGCTTTGTGTGTTGGAACTGAGCAAAAACTCTGTAGCATTTTATTAACTGTAAAATGAAGAAAGGATTCATAGCTTCATGATCTGATTAAAAATTCAATCCTACAGTTTTCAAATAAGTGCCTATTGTGTTTTGTAAGAGGCATGTTTCAATAATGGAACCTTGCAATTTATACTTGCCAATACACTCCTGATATACACAAATAGGATGCAGTCTCCATTGACCAAAGATGAGGGAAAATATATATGATAAACAGACATAGTTCCATCTGCCTGAGCCAGAGGATAGAGAGCCTATATGTACAGTAGCTCCACCTTGACAAAGTACAATGTAGAGACTCTAGCACCCCACATGTATTCATGTGCCTGCCTTAGCAACAGGCAGCATTGTCCAAAGAACCACAAGAGCAATTGTTCAATTTGTTCCATTCATTATACACAATTGAATGGGGTAAAAGAGAAAAGAAGGAACCAAGCAAACCTCAGATATCAGAAGTCCATGCATGAACAAAAATGCATAGGATTAGAACACATTAGATAAATATGACTGGTGCAATTCTATACACCATGTGTGCATGTACAGTATATGTGTGGGTTTGTATATAAGAAAGTCACATGAACATATTTCATGCCTGAGCTAGCAGAGAATGGCCAAGAAAAAATTCACAGGACTCAAGAGGGTGGTTAATGCTGAAAATAGAAATGCATTTCTCTGTTAGGGATAAACATAGTATCTGAAAATAAAAATCAACATAGAAATTATATTGATATCCCTTATAATTTATGAGAAATGCTTTGTGGGTAAATTGGAGCCCACAATGTTAGCTCGGATTGCTTATTGGCATATCACAATGCTCTAGAAGTAAAATGTTTGGCTCATAAAGCTTTTTTAAAAAAGAAAAAAAAAGAAAAGAAAGAAGCAAGCAAACAAACAAACAGAACATTTAGTCAAAATTCTGGGCTCAAACTAATAGGCTAATCTGTATCTTTTCATGGTTCTACTGGATAAGAAACCATTGCTGCAAGTTTAATCTTTGTGATTGTTAATCCTTATAGCAAGTGCGAGCTAATGTGGAACAGCATTAAACAGATAAGTAATTTTCTCAGTATCAAAAGGAGGCATGCATTGTTTTGTTCTCTGTGGACATAAATGTATGATTTGTAAACCCAAGAAATAATAAGAAAAACAATAACTTCTGAAAAATATGTCCCACTACTTTTAATATGCCATGCATTGATGAACCTGCAAACGTGAAGTTTATGATAAAGACCAAGTTTAATTTGGCTTTTCCCAACTGCTTTCTCTCCAGAGATATTACACTCCAGCTTGCCAGAATTCACGTGCTACTTTGAAATTATGCAACCTGAGGAGATAGGCCAATAGACTCAAGTTTTTCCCATTCCCCATTGAACAGTTGCTAAGGATTACACGAATCCCAATTAACCTACCTGTTTAATACTTTGACTTTTCATTTCAGTAAGGGCAATTCAGACAACTTAATATGCTAAACATCAGGAGAAAGAGAAATAAAAACATATTGAGAACTTGTTTGCTTCATTTAAAACAACAACAACTTAGAAATGCTTTGCAATTCATAAAAATTTGCCCATTCTTCAAAACAAGCCTGCAAATTCTTCAGAAATGAAATGTGAGAATTTGACAGATGTCTATATCTAGGTTAGGGCTTTGAGTGCAAGCTCTTAAAACATAATATGTGAATGCCAATTAAATGCCTGTGTATAATTGTGATACTGAAGTAAGGTGGTCATTTAGCTCTTCTTTTACAGCTGGATGTGTATGACGTGGACTTTTACATGCAACAAGGAACAATAATTTTATCTGAGTTTTCCTTCACTTCAGGATAGTGTTTGTTTTATAAAAGATGATGATACTGTGGGTGTACTGAGGCCAGGAGCAAATTTGCTCTGAGAGAGATTATAAGGTCAGTGTAAATTGAGATTGCCAGGAATTTAAACTGTTAGTTTACACAAAGGAGGAGATTTTGCAATCTTGGCATCTTTGGGTTATGCATCCTTACATGCCATTTGCTGATTCTCTTGTTTTCAGCATCTGTCCTAACGAGGATTCTATGTGGAAAAATGAGAGCAGGAATGTCATCCACATAATTCACCCAAATACTTCACCGTCAACACAGCTTGTTTTGTATGCTTTGTGAATAGCTCTGTATGAACTGCATGACTCCCCTTATCCTATCTTCTCAGAACACACCAGTGTAAACAGGCAAACCTCATAATCAAGAACATATTACACTCCAATTAGGAGATGAAAGCCTTCCACATTCGGATCATACATTTGGTGGCTTCAAATACACATATTAGTCAGAAAAGAAACTGGCATGAATAGGGAAAAAATGTTGTCATTTGCTGCATCTCAACTTCTATACACAATTCACTGCATTTCATACCAGGTATGATTGTGCATGTGATGAATAAATTTTGATCTGATTTGATTTGATTTTGATTTGACTTCTGTAAAATGGATAAGTGACAAAAGAAAATTGGAGAAAAAGGCACAAAGTTGAAGACAAAAGAAGAGCTGAGAACTAGATGTTTTTCTAGCCAGTCTCATCTACAGAACAAATTCCAGGCAGATGTAAAGTATTTTGGTGACTAAGGGAGCAGTTCCCTAGTCATGCCTTTAAGTGAGATGAAACAGTGTTTTAAAGTGACAGTCTGAACAAATGATTTTTTGAGACCACCTCCTATCCTGTTCAGCATGGTTCAAGACGGTATGTGCTTCATTGTGCTTCAAGTGTAAAATCCCCAGAACAGCGAACTGTGCCAGCAAGTTATTCACCATTCAGAAGGATTCCTCATAGTTATGCATTGTGAAGGAGCTGCACCATCTATCTAAAAATTGAGCCTGAAATTTGACAGATTGGGCCCAGAGACTAGAAAAGTAATTTATGTACTCCAAAGTTCCTTCTTGGTATACTTGATACATCAATTATATTTCATATACGTTTGGAGGTGGGGTGAGGTAATGAATATGTTTAAAGCACTGTGAGTCTCTGAAGGGTTTTTCTTCCTACTCAAACCGTTTAGCCTGAAACCCCTGTCTTTCCGGATTCAAAGCTCCACAGTGCAAATTTGATTTTCTGACTTCCATTATTTCTCATTCAGATGCATTGCTTAGCATTCTGAACAATAAAGATGGAAACAACAGAGGCTTTCTCTGGAAACAGTTTTCATTTGTCACTTGTCAATGGAACATCTCCTGTTTATTTTATTGTATCTGCAAAACATTGACTTTTATACCATACCTCACACAAAAAGAATATGCCAATCACATTGTGCTGAGGCAAATTTATTTTTCACCTTAATTTAAATTAATTTTAAGGAGTTGCTAGCTTAACTTTAACCAACTAATTAGCATTTGGCATAATGCCTTTGACTGACCCCTGCATAAGGTAGTAAAATTTGGTTTCTAAAAATAAATATGTGTTTTAAATTATATATTTTTTTAAAAAATCAGAATTCTCCCTAGCATTTCCTCTCCTAGAGTGGGGAAAAATCCCACTTCAAAAGTCATCTGTAAGAGAAAATAACATTTTGTTTATTTTTATTTGTTATTTTAGTTTATACCATAACTTTCTATCCTTAAAGTAGAATTTTTATTCTTCCTTTGGTTTCATGCATTGAATAATAAGACCTTTTAAGATCATAACATAATCCAAATAGAATCATAAAAATGACAGCAATATCAATACCATCCAAAGGAGATTGAGTTAATTGAGTCATTGAACTTCCTTGTGACATAAGTGAATTGGTTACAGCTAGTTGGAGATGTAAGAAACATTAGTAGAGACTCAGAATTAAATCCAAATATAAGGAATATATTTGGAGAGATGCTGAATAAGTTAGGATAAGAAAAAGTTTATAAATTAGAAAATGTATAGTAAATAACCAAGCACTTCACTTTTCCATTAATGAGCAAACTTTGTTTTTGTACTAAATAATAAATACAATTGTTTCATGATGAAAGTTGTTTGTGTCCTGCTTGGGGCTGTTTCTATCCCTTCCCCAAAAAGAGCATGTGGAAGAAAAGGGCATGTTGTTGACCATTTATTGTGTTGTTTGTCAAATAATGTAAAGATAGTCCTCAATTAAAAATGGCAATTATAACCAGGAATTCCATTGCTAAACAATACAGTCAGAAAGCACAATGACACATTCTGTAGCTGCGCCAACTTATGACGGCACTTTCTGCAGTTTCAGGTGTAGTTGTTAAGTAAATACTGTAAAGTTGTTAGGCTCCATGTCACATAATCACCATTTATGACTTTCTGACAGATTCCCCACTGACTTTGCTTGTCAGTAGATGGCAGTGAAGGCTGAAAACGGAGATCACATGACCATGGGAACCTGTGATGCTGCAATTGTCATAATTGTAAACCAAATCATGAGCACATGACTATGGGGATGCTACAACAACTGCAACTTTAAGGACTATTCATAAGCCCTTCTTGTTCAGCACTGTTATAATTTTGAATGGTTGCTGAAGGAATGGTCCTTAAATGAGGACTACATTTATTTATTTATTTATTTGTTTGTTTGTTTGTTTGTTTACAAAATTACACTTTTTTATCATTAATTTTCAGAGCAATGGAATATTTATTTATTCAACTGTTAGCATCTCAGATTCATGCATATTTATTTATCCATTTGTTAAATAAATAGCCAGATCTCCAGGAATGTTGATGGAGTCATCTCTTTGGAGGCTTTTGGAAGGCCAGCAGGGTCAGGACCGATCTCAGTTCTTGAGAGATAATGGTCAAAAAACCGGGTACAATGTAGGAAAGTTTCTCCTCCCAAGTCCTTCCAGATGGCACTTTTTAATCAGTAAGACTTGTAATGCCTCTCCTGTCAGACCTGATGAAATAGGTAAATATAACTGGGATGAGGTTGTCCATCCAAAGCAACAGAGGGCAAGACAAGAAATAATGGTTGGAATCTAATCAAAGAGAGAAGCAACCTGGAATTAAGGAGAAATTTCCTAACAGTGAGGACGAATAACCAGTGGAAGAGCTTGCCTTCAGAAATCGTGGGCACTTAAGGTTTTTATGAAGAGATTGGACAGTCACTTGTCTGAGATGGTATAGGTCTGTGATGGTGAACCTATGGCACGAGTGCCATAGCTGGCACACAGAGCCATCTTGCTGGGTACAGAAGCTGTTGGCCAACTTACCTCCAGCTGAGCATTAACATGTGCTTGCGCATGCACGCATGCCTGATTGCAGAGACCCAGCTGGTCTTCGAGTCTCCACTGTGTATGCGCACGATTGCAGCAGGAAATCCAGCTGGTCTTTGGAGCTCTCCTGCTCATGCACACGTGATTTCTCATGTGTGCATGAGTTCCTGTGCACAGCACACATGTATTGCACATGCAAAAGATGCATGCATGTGCAGAGGGTGCAGTTGCACATGCAGCACACATGGAGAAGCCACACGCAAGTACAGATGGCACATGCAAAGCATGTACTTTTCGGCACTCAGTAAGTAAAAGGTTTGCCATCACTGGTATAGGTTTTCCTGCTTGAGCAGGGGCCTAGACTAGAAGAACTTAAAGGTTCTATTCTATTCTATTCTATTCTATTCTATTCTAATATTCCATGATGATAAAATAGTTGTAGGTTGTTTTATGTCAAACATTTTTTCTTCAATAATCCTTCCTTCCTGCTTGCCTTTATCTTGAAAATATTTGGAGAGTTTGTAACAGGTGATATAAACTGGGCATTCCCTCCCGTAGAGTGAATGGGGCCAGAGAAGGGAATGATAATTGTGAGGGGGATATTAAGAAGACTTTCCCATGGAAGCAGTTTCAGTTTTGAGAAAAGTTCTAACATCTGACTCTGACTGATGAGCAAGTGTAACTTCAGCGGACTGTTGTGTGGTTCTTATGTTATGAAAGGGATCCTTCTGAATGCGTTTTGGGTCCATTGACTGTGAAGAAACTGATTCCAAGGCCAAATCTGGACTTCATTTATCATCCTTCTAAATCCACCACTCACAACTGTATGCTTCATGAAATTCTGCTATACTGATGAAACTGAAATTGAGGTAGTTCATGCCAGTTGCTCTCTAGCAGATACATAATTTGTCATACAATGTGCATTTCTCAGCAGAATAAAACATTTACTCCATTTGAACACTGTTTGAAACAGGAAGTATACCAACACATAAGCCTATGAGAAAAGGTCAAAACCATGGCAAAATAAATAAGCAAAATTAACATAAAAATACTTAATGTGTTTCTGTATTTATTTGAAATGAGGGTGACATTTCCCCCTAATGTTTAATCTTTAGAGTAAAAATATCATCTCTAACTCACTAAAATATAGTAATTAGAAGCAGGAAAAATGTTTTCCTTTATTCTAGGGTGGGGGAGGAGCACCTTAAATTTGATATCATCGAAGAAAATGCTATATACCCATTGATTTCAGCTAACATAATTTAGGTCTGTTTTCCTACGCAGCTATTAAAAGGGGTGACAGACTTAATATTTTAAATCTGTTGGAAAGCATTTCAAGTCAGAGAATACATAAACTAATTATCCTCAATTCTGGAAAAAAGACTTCTGAACTACCTTACAAAAACAGCTGTATTCTGTAGGTTATTTTTATGTTGGATACAGATCAGTAATGTAAAGCAAAACAAATTAGCTTCACAATAGAACATCAAAATACAATGAAGTCAAATACAACACTTTGAAAGTAGACAAGACTTTAAAATAATAAGAATAAGAAAAAAATAACCTTAGAAGAAGAAGAGGAGGAAAGGAATCATATTACAGGAAGGGAGAAAATAGTGAGATAGTCATCAGAATTCAATATGAATTTTGCTGTAGTCAGCTTTGTTTCCTCCCTATGGAAGATAAAGAAAAGGATAATATTGTCAAAATCTTGGTTTATTTGTAGAATAAAGAAAATAACACAGGGAGTGGAAACTATTAATTAATAATTATTGGCCAAGATTCAGGTTTCTTGATTTTCCAAAGAGCTTAGGATACGAAGCAGTTATATAAATATTTAGTGTATTAATGAGGAAAGAATTGTCAGGAATTTGGTTGAATACTAGTTAAAGCCAACTCTAAGTACTGCCACTGCAGTATGGGTAAACTGAAGTATAAAAGTTGCTTCTCAGATAACTTTATGTAGATCAAATTGTAATGATCCATAATGGCTTTAACTACAATCTATGTTACTTCTGATATTTGCTGTATAAATATCATTGCGCAATGGCAGGACTTCCAATAAAGGATTAAGTCACAGTTCATTTCGTTGATCTTCTGTAAATTGTGGCAAGCAGTATTTTGGACTGTCTGTGAAGATAATCAGTAAGCAAAAATACTAATTAAATTTTTCAGTAATGTTTTTTGGAATCTTGGGGCAACATAAACACAATAAGCAGGTCTCTCCTTCCCCTACAGAGCTGCCATCAACTCCTATATAACCTCCCCCAGATCTAGCTTCTAATCAAGTAGCTATAGATAGACCATGGCTTCAAGTAAAATAACTACTCTCTTTAGTACGTGCTCCAACATTTCCAAGTGATCTTTAAGTGAAGTCCCATACAATGGTGGAATTCAAAAATTTTTACTACTGGTTCTGTGGGTGTGGGTTGGTAGGGGTGGCTACGTGGTCTTGTGATTGGGTGAGCAGTTTCTGTAAGCAGGGCAATAAAGATTAGGCTAGAAACAACTCCAGAATGTTTTTTCCTGCCTTCCTTACAGGATTAACCCTGTAAAGTGGAAAAAAACAAAAGGAGATTTCTTCTAAT
>JAEANM010006260.1:0-18756 GCA_017656035.1 Myanophis thanlyinensis | reverse complement strand
AAAGAAGGAAGGAAGGAAGGATGGAAGAAGGGAGAGAAAGAAGGGAATTTGTGTCTCGAGGCCGCACTTTTTTTTTTCAATTTTTTTTCGATTGTCCTCTTTTTTGGAAATCAAAATATGGTCACCCTAGCATTAGCGACTGTTCTTTCATTACTAAAAACTTTCCTAATATTTACACATTTCATCAGAGCAGTAACCTTGGAATTTCTGGCTGTGAACCTTCCAGTCTGAATGAAGCTGGCCAGAAGTATTGCAAGTGAAAAATAGCAGAAAGGGGAGAGTAAAACATGTTTTATTTTCATGCACACCTCCATACAAACATGCACACACACCTACAAAGTCTTATATTCCAAATAGCCCATTCTTTAAAGCAACAATTACTAGACCGCTGCTATCAACATTTATACAAAATACCAAATTTCACTGATTGTTTTAAAGGTATCATTTAAAAATCTCTCAGTACGTACACCCCATAATAGTTGACAGTCATAACTAAAGAAAAACCCTGCATTCAACAGAAGCAGGAACACATTGAGACTTGCAGTCTGAGAGGCACCATATAATGGATCTCATGGGTTGCTTCTCCAGGAATAGTAAAATAGACCACCTGAAAATAGATTATTGGAAGTAAAATTGGAAACTATTATATAAAGGGTTACTCTTTATTGTAAGCTATTAATGAAAAAAAACATTAGAAGATGGAGAGAGAAGATTAGTTACTATTTAAAGTGTCCTGTGTAATTGTCCATTAGGGACACTGTCTTGAATGACAACATCTAATTTGATTAGTGTTGCCAGATGGAATACATTCAAGCGATAATGCAAGGCAATAATGCAAGGTAAATGACCATCTGTTTCCTCTTGAAAAAAAACCCCAGTGGTTGGGAAAGAACACTTGATGACAAATTCCAGAGGAGGAGCTGAACTAGGTTGTCAAAGCAAGAACAAACAGAAGTCATATGTAATGCCTTGTAGATCAGCAGGTTTACTGTGGCACAAATCTGTTAATCATTTAGGGTGTCACAGCAGGATGGCTTCTTATATTTTTCTGCTAATTATGGAGTGTCTCAGTATTAATATTGCAGCATAGGTCAGGCTGACCTGGACTGCAGCCCATGATTTGATTAACAAACATTGTAACAGGCTGGATTGGATCAGAGGTGCTTTCCATTGATCAAAACAGCATTGCTCTATAAATTTTATAATTTATAGCTGAGAGGAGAACATACAACATGAGTATATTACCAAGAGTTCATGCGTGGTTGTTTTCTAATTGATTTTCTTTTTCCCCTTTTTTAAGGTTTTAATTGAACAGAAATATATGGCAAAGACATGTGGACTGTGTGGAAATTTTGATGGGAAAGAGTTGAATGAGTTTCAGAATGAAGGTATTATTATTATTATTATTATTTAAATATAAATGCCATCTGACTTCTACTCACTCTATCAATTAAAATATGAAGAACACATCCCCCCCAAAAAAACACCGCAAGAAGATAGCAAAGGCAAAATAACAAACCAGGTGGAAATAAAAGAAAACAATCTAAATTGAAAGGAGGGTCCAGACATTCCCACCAAAGGCCTGGGTAAAGAGTCAGGTCTTCAAAATACTAGCAGAGTGGGGCTGTTTGGATCTTGGGGTAGATCTCAATCAGAAGGCAGATTCACTTCTGGAATCCCCATTGATGGCATTGCTTAGTTAAAGGAACCTGGAGAATTCCAATCCTGCCAGATCAAATCATCCATACAAATGCTATGGGATGTCCCCCCAAGTAATCAGGTCCTAAGCCATATTGGGTTTTCTAGGTGACAACCAGCACCTTGAGCCACATCTGGGAGCAAACTGGCAACCAGTGCAACTCACAAAGGAGAAGTGTAACATTCTGTCTGTGCAAGGTGTTTTAGAAAAGTATTTCTAAATACTTTTTCTAAACGAGAAGAAATTACTGAGTTTCTTACTCAGAGAAAACTATCTAATAAGACAGTGATACTAAAGATCATGGCATGATTTCCAGCCTTTTTTTAAAATGTATAGATCCTGCTCAGGAAGGAGGGTAATTAAAGGGTTCCATCTTAAGTACAGATAGTCCTTGACTTACAATCACCATTGAGCCCCAAAATTTCTTTTGCTAAGCAAGATAGTTTTTTAAAGAGAGGTTTGCCCCATTTCGTGACATTTCTTACCACAGTTGTTAAAGTGAATCTCTGCAGTTGTAACATAGCTGTTAAGTGAATCTAGCTTCCCCATTGAACTTTCTTTGTCAGAAAGTGGCAAAAGATGATCACATTGACCTTGGGACAATGCCACCATCGTAAATATCTGCCAGTTGCCAATCATCCAAATTTTGATCACATGACCAAGAGAAGGATGTTGCAACACTTGTGTGAAAACCAATCATAGGTCACCTTTTTCAGTACCATTGTAACTTCAAATAGTCACTAAACTAATGGTTGTAAGTAGAGAGCTACCTGTATGATTCAGGATTTGAAATGCTCAGCTGGGTTGATAGTGTTCATCTTGGATTGTAAAACTAATGAATTAATAGTAACTGATTTGGATTTCACAGCTATTGGGCTTATGGGGGGAAATTACAGAATGCAAAAAGTGGAATGGAAAAGACTGACAGGCTTCTGCTGGCAAAAGACTCATTTCGATCAAGTTCAGTAACATGTATATCTCAATTAGCAGGTATTCTTCTGGAACCATATAAATATGCAAATTTACATAAAATTGATGATCCTGCAGAGATCTGTCCTTTTGAAGGGATGATGACTCCTACCACCCCTCAAAAGAAAGACGTAAGCACTATGTCATTATTCTGCTATATGTAAATTCCCTTGGGAAAAATGTGTGATAAAGAAATATTACACATCTGAAGAAGCAAGAACGGACGGCCCCATCTATCTAAAAGGGATTGAGGGAAAGTGTGTCTTTTGTAAATGTACTGTTTTTCTATTAAAGAATTTTTCAATCATTTTTGCTTTCCATTCATTATGGAGTTGCATCTTCTCTCAGTTAGTTCTCAGCTAGTTAGGTCCCCATCTTATCCTGCTCTAGTTTAAGCAGGAGGTTTCCCTTTTCATCCAGCACAGGAAATCAGAAAAAAATGAGCTTGGTGATTTTCTTGTAGACAACCTAGTTTGGTAATGAAACATCTGCAAGAAAAACCACCAAACTCAGAGACCAACAAGAACCCCACAAATATTTTTGCTTTGAATTTGATGCCTCTTGCTGATATGAAATGGAAAACCTCATTTCCCATTTTCTGTGTCTAGAAGTCAGCAGGACAAGACCAAGAATGTGACACAAGAGTGACAATCTGTCTAGCTTGAACCATAGAGCCTATACTACTGAATATTTGTAGCTTGATGGGATATTCTTTAAAACTGGTACTGGTAGTCTTCAAAATTGACAATGTGCGTCACTTGATTGAGACTATATGGTTGTTCATTTTCTTCTTAGGCCACACTTTGCTTCCACCTGTTACGCCTCGTGTCACCGTCTTGCAATATTTCCAAAAAAGGGTTTGTTATCCGTTGCCAATTGGATATGCAAGTCTGTAGCACTCCAGGACACACCAATTGTACTTGTGCTACTCTTTCAGAATACTCACGGCAGTGTTCCATGTCTCATCAAGAGGTGACCACCTGGAGGACCAAAGATTTCTGCTGTATGTGCCATCATTTACATCTCTAATTATCCATGCTGAGTAATATGTTTTAGCATCAACACTCTGAAAGTGTGCTTTTTTTGCAAATAGCATTCTAATAATGATTTTATTAAGAAAAGAAACATGAGTGAAGAGAGGAGTCCCTGTTAATGGTTCTTCTGCTGCTGCTGCTCCTTATAGTTGCATACTCTCTTGGTAGTTATTTTTGGATGGTTTTACTTTTGATTGCTTCTTACCTTTTGCTGTATTTCTTTTCATCACTGCCAACTCCCATCAGAGTGTCTTGATAGCTGTAACAAACTCAACTAGTGGTTATTGCCTGGATTTACTACCAAAGTATAAACGTAAATCAAGCCAATTTTTATATTCTCTTTAAAATAGCCTAGAGTCCAGAAAGATGAATTGTAGATACAACTGTATTATGAAACATAATACATGCAACTCAGTGATAACTGTTCAAACACAAAGCAGTCTCGTCAAGGCGTAGTATTATATATTAAGGCTATGCAATCCTTTGCGTTTGATTTAGAAGAGCTGGAATGATCTTGGGCAGTCGTGTCATTCTGGAAACTAATATAGCAACTGTATGAGTTGCAGACTGGCATTTTTCTGCATTTCAAAGTATCTTTTCCAAGTTAATAAGTAAACCATTGCTTTCAAAAATTGAATACATTTCACACATTGATTACTATTATTTGATAACTCTTTTTACATATATACAAACTCACAAGTATATACAGTATGTGGATTCATCAAACCTAGGATGTTAGGAATTTTCCCCATAAATGTGGCACTCAGAGGGTAGAGTTTCCTGTTTCACTATTTGGAAACTTTTCTCTTTATTGGTGAAATTGTGGCCACCTATTACATATAACACATTTAAATATTAACAAACCCATTATGAGTTAGTTAATTAGAATGGTCCTAGTGCTGTATTAAGCCTGTGAGTTGCAAGTTGGCCGCTCCTTATATAAGTAAAGAACAGAATAGACCATCCCCCCGCCCCATCCAATGGAATGTTGGGAATAAATTACATAAGGACAGTTGGGATTCTACATGTCCACCAGTTAGATAATTTTATGGAAAACTAAACAGAATTGAACCAAATTTGATTAGAAGATAGAAGCCATCAAAAGAAAGATCAGACTAAGAAATGGTATTGGATCCAATTCAGGGTTAAAGAAAAACAAAATAGTTCCCTCCCCATCCTCAAACCCATTTCTATGAGACAGGCAATAATACAGCAGCTCTGAATATAACTTGCTTTCCCATTCCAAGCAATCCTCACTTTGTCACATAACCCAAATCAGAGTCCTCCTTGTGAATCCCAGTATACCTATAAATGCAACATTGGAGGACAATAAAAATAGGCATGGATATCCTTCCATAGAAAAAATGAATTAACTTCTGGCACAGAAGAAAATCCAGATACTTTCGATGACTATTTCTGGTAAAGGGCTTGGAGAGTATTCCAGCTGATGTGCTCTGTATGTTTTCCTTGTCTTGTTAAAGACAAAGACAAGACAACTAAGCAGATACAGTTACTGACTAGACAAAAGAATTATCTAAAAGAATTAAAAAAAAATACTTTAAAGCAATTCCTTAACTGAGGATAGAATAAAATTAATGGTAAAACATTTTCCATTGAATCTTAAACAATGGTAAATTCTAAATAAAATAACCAGTGAACATTGTATTAATTTTAATGCCCATACCGGAAACAAATAATAGGATATGGTTAAGGATTATGCGATTTATAATCCAACGTGTTAGAAGCATCAACTTGGGGCAGGTCAATTAAAAGAATTGTTAACTTCATGCCATATCTTTCACTAGAATGCAGAAACTAATATATCAGGATAATTTCATTGCTTTCTTTTTTAACAGAGCCTTTATGTTTAATATACTTTAGTTTCTCATTGCTGCCTATTATAATTTCAAGTTGGTAGCTATTTGCAAATGATGACACATAATTTCATTTGTTGATCTGACTAATAGAGATTCCACCACCAATAGGCAGCAGTTAAAGGGCAGTCACCTGACATCTTAGAAATTACTGACAAATAATGTTGCTTTCTTGAAACAAATAGCTTTGAGAAAATGAAAGCGTAAGGAAGGAAACTGTTAAGAAATACCCTTGCGTGGTCCTGGATGCAGAAGGTTCTTTGTACTTAAAGAAGCAAGCAATTCAGAGGACAGTGCTCCCCTCTATTTGAGCACAGCAGCACCAGAGGTGAAATTCAGCAGGTTCTAGCAGGTTCGCTAAAACCGGTAGTAAATTTTCTAAGCAGTTCGGAGAACTGGTTGTTAGAAGAAATCTCCTTTTGTTTTTTTTGCAGTTTACAGAGTTAATCCTGTAAGGAAGGCAGGAAAAAAACCATACTGGTGTTGTTTCTAGCCTAATCTTTATTGCTCTTACAGAAACTGTCCATCCAGTCACATGACTCCCCCAGCCACGCCCACCAAGCCACACCCACAGAACCGGTAGTAAAAAAAATTGAATTCCACCACTGAGAAGCACCCTAATGAGAATCTATAAAGCTGTCATGATCTGACAAGAAATATCAGCAGACCTTAGGCAGATAATGCATATGCATGAGATCACAATGAGGGGTCTTTTCCCTTCTGGCAGGCAAAGTCATGGGAAGGTCACAATGGCTTATTTTCCTCTTACCAGCAGCCAGCCTCATTATGGCATCACAACAGTGGCCTGTCTTTATAAGCCTAACACTGTCAAACTATGGCCACAGTGCCCAAACTCTCCTCTGGATGCAGATGGCTTCACAGTATCCCTTCTCTTCCTTAAATAGGCTATATCATGTAGTTTCTCTTTTACTAACATGAGCATATGAAAGAACATATGGGCACAGTTTCTTCTTTCATAAAGGTGGGTAAAATTGTGATTGCCTAAGGTTCTTGCTACAGGTATAGAAACAGCAGAAAAGGAGATTTCAATACCATTCATCCAAAGAGAGTGTTTTTTTTTCCTTAGAGAAGAAATACATTCAATGGCCTAGCATAGAGCTAACAAGGCTTCTGAGGAAATAATAAGACATTCTGCTTCAGTTTTTGATTAATATAAAAACACATAGCTAAGATAATGCATGGCTCATTATCTTCTCTGAAGCCATGCTAATCTTAAGGAAAAACTCGTTTGCATAAATTAGTTTTTTTTAAAAAAAAACCCTCCTAAATACATTTTATTTGGAATTTATCTTGAAGGTACAGGAATGGCAAAAGCATGGGTATACAGAAAAAAAGTGTATCTTCTTTAAGCATCCATACAAGATATAGAAAATTGAAGAATACATCATCTGTGATAGAATCTTATAGGGTCCTTCAAAATAATCATTCTTAATCAAAATACTGTATCTTATCTATGAGCCGTGGTGGCTCAGTAGTTAGAATGCAGTACTACTGCAGGCTACTTCTGCTGACTGCCGGTTAACTGCAGTTCAATTCTCAACCGCTCAAGGTTGACTGAGCCTTCCATCCTTCTGAGGTTGCTAAAATGAGGGCCCAGATTTTGGGGTGGGGGGTGGGGAATTTGCTGACTCTGTAAACCATTTAAAGAGGGTTGTAAAGCACTGTGACATGGTATATAAGTGTAAGTACTATTGCTGTGTTTGCTGTTATTTAATTCCATTGGAAAATTTCTGCAAAGTTTTATTTCTTCAACATTCATAACCTCTGTATGACATACTTGACTTTTATTTCTGCATGTTTTAGCATCCCTTTTCTATCATAAATTGCATGGGCCAATGTCTAAGCCCATTATTTGGTTCTGCCTGAAACTCTTAAACCTGTTCCAGGTCTTTAATGTTCTTCTAGTTTGCTCTATTCACATACCTGAAGTCATCATTCTCTCAAAAGACAAAATATTTCATTTCTATGCTATCAAGTCATGTTACTTCTCATTTGTTTCTGAATGGCACTTCTTCAGTTAATCATTTTCTTTTCCATGTTACTCGTTCCTCTCTGAATGAGCAATTTTACTTCAGTTCTGTTTGTCTCTCTAAATTAGACCATTTTTTAATAAAATACAGTGTCATTTTTGAACTAATATTAGAATGCTGTAGCCTTTACTTACTAATGTAAACATGTTATTGACAAAATACAGGTATGTTATTGAATATTGCAAAAAGAAAAAAACCCATCAATATTGGAGTAGAGTAGCTGATATGATACAGAATATGAGATGAAGAATGAAGTCCCACAGAAATAACATTATTTCAATATAATTGAAATTTTATTAGGATTGAAAGTTGTAGATTTCATTTCTGTGAAGGCCTAAAGAGCAGCATGATGACCTAGTACTGAAGATGCTCACCTCCCATTCAGAAGGTTGAAATTTCAATCCTAAGTAGTGGTGGATGTTCCCCTCCTAGGACGCAAAGAAAAAATATCTACTGCAAATCCACATAGGCATCAGGAAGGGCATCTGGCCAGTAAATGCTTGGCTTCATCCAATCATCCCAACTCTACCCCAAATAGGGACTACAGGGTTGTAAAAAGAGAGTTTTAGTTCTGTCAAGGCCTAACAATCAAGCTTTCTTTTGGAAAATAAGAGTAGATTAGCATAAGATCTCAGAAATGAACTGAGTGAGAGGTTCATCATTCATATAAAAACAATGTAATCAAATCAAAGTAAACATGTTGAAACTTGAACTTATTTTATATAGGTTTAATTTTCATTATATTTTGACACACTCTCCTCCCCAAACCCACATTGTGACCAAAATTGTTCCTGGAATATCTTTTTACAGTGTCACAAAATTATGTCATTGACATAGTAAAAATGAAAAATGATATTGCAGTCTTACAGTTATACAAAACAGGCCTTACTGAGCATCATTAGTTATTCCAATAATAACTAATAACAGATTGTTAGTTAGGTGGCAATACCAAACCAAACTTAGCTCAGTAGATTGGTTCTAGTTTATATTTACATGGGAGGCCACCTGGGCTATAGAAAATACTATTATATTATAACAAGACTATGTTAAGATTATTAAATGCTACCTGAATTCAGTGGGATTCGTTTTAAAATTGAGATCCAAATTAGAAAAATTGCAGAAGAAGAATAAATATATGCAGAAATATCTAATAAGATATTTATCTAATATTTTATGTTCAAAATACTAGCATTCTGCAAATATTGTTTTTGAGAATAAGAAAGATTTTGCTCAGGAGTAAACAAAAATCTTGTTATTTCATGTATCATATAAGAAAAGAAGTCTAGAGAAGGAGAAATCTTAGTTTTCAGTGAGTAGGAGAAAATATATTAAATATTATTGGATGTAGTTACTTGATATTTTAAAAGTAAGGTGGACTAATCTCAAAATTGCACTGTAAATTTATCATATTTTAGTTTGTTCATGAAATCTTTTAAATTATTTTATTTTGTAGCTCTGGGAAGATGTCCAGGTAATCAACAGTATAAAGAATGTGGTTCTCCATGTCTCAAGACTTGTTCTAATCCTGAATACAGTTGTTCCAGCTACTGTACATATGGCTGCTTCTGTCCAGAAGGTAAACAAAAATAATATGTAGAATCGTCTTGGCATGAATATATTTAAGCTACTAATTGCTTAATACTATTGGAGCAGAGATTTTAGCAAGGACTATATTTATATCCAATTCAATTCAATTCAATCCTTTATTGTCAATGCACAACATGTGTGCAGCAAAATTGAATGAGCTTCCATTGGTACAATCACACAACACACAGGACACAGAATACATTCAGATACAGAATACATTTCCAGACTTATAAATAAATCTGCAGGTGTATTCTGTATCTGAATGTATTCTGTGTCCTGTGCTTTGTGTGATATCCAATGTTCTAGTATGCAGCATTTATAGTAATAGATCTCTCTCTCTTTCAAGAGAGAATTTTATGTTATTTACCTGAATTTGCTTGTAATGGATAATTCAACAATACAGGTAGTTCTCAATTTACGACCATTATTGAGCTCAAAATTTCTGTTGCTAAATGAGACGGTTGAGTTTAGATAAATTGGGTTTAGAATACTTTCAATCAACCGCATGGCCAATAAGCTATTGCAGAACAGAAGCAGTGCATAAGATAAAATGATCCCAGTATGTGTGAAGAATACAGGTAATCCTCAACTTAATGCCAGAATTAAGCCCAAACTTTTTGTTGTTAAGTGAGACATTTGTAAAGTGAATTTTGCCCCATTTTACAACTTTTCTTTCCCCAATTTTTAAGTGAATCACCGCAGTTGTTAAGTTAGTGGCATAGTTGTTAAGTGACTCTGCCTTATCCATTGACTGCTTGTCAGAAGGTTGCAAAAGATGATTATATGAATCCGGGACATTGCAATCTTATAAATATGAACCAATTGCCAAGTGTCCATATTTTGATCACATGACGTCAGGGATGCTACAATGTAAGTGGGAAACATAGTCCTAAGTCACTTTTTTCAATGCCGTCGTAACTTTGAACAGTCACTAAATGAACTCTTGTAAGTCAAGGAGTACCTGTAGTTCCCTTGAATCAGAATTTGGATAGTAATTCTCAAAATTAGTATAGCCGCAAATAACAACAGTAGCATTTGTCATTTTCCATAAGGGAAAACAGAGTTGGTTAAGTGATCCTTTCATTACATTATAACCATACAGTAAAGCCTGATGCTTTATGTACTTTGAGACAGAAATGCTTTACTTCACAATTTCCTATGTAAAAGGCTTTCTTGATGCTCAAAGACAGAGATGCACATCTAGGCTGGCATTTTACCACATCAGGATTCAGAATGAATATAGAAAAACTGGGACCTGAGTAGGGTATTAATAGTTAAGTGAATGGAATGGATCCATTGTTGAATTTATGCCAGAACAATCATTTTATTGCCAAACCTCAATCTTTGTGCAGTCAAGAATAATTAAACTGTTTCTCTTTAACTTGTTCTTATGTTTTCCTTTCTTATCAGGCACAGTTTTGAATGACATTTCACAAAACCAAACATGTATCCCTATTGAAGAGTGTCCATGCACATGGAAGGGGAAGATATTTGCTCCTGGTGATGTCATTAAAACAACTTGTAGAACCTGGTGAGAATTGTTTCAAGACCTATAATTGATATTTCAGTAGTGGCATCTACTATGTCATACCAAATGAGGCTAGTATTTTATTATCAGAAAAGATAATAGCATTTCATAGTGCTATGAGATCAATCTGTGAGTATGACTATTTTGTAAATGATATATCAGCATCCATGAGTAACTTATTTATCATGGTTGATAAAACAACTGCATCTCCCACAGTTTGTAATATTAATATTAATTAGTAACACAATATTTTTTTTATTGAATAATTTCACAGTTAACAAATGATAATAGATCCCAAGTTTTCTCCCACTGGTGTGATTGATTGATTGATTGATTGATATATGTGATCAAATTATTATAGACTCTTGGCAATCACATAAATTGATTTTCACCATGAAGATATATCCCAAACTGGTTTTTCAGCTCTTCTAACAGCACCCCATTAACAATAAAACTGGATGAATTCACCTTGTTGGACATCCCTATTTTCTTCCACATTTCCCATCATTAGACCTTTCTCCAGAGACCTAGACTGGCTGATATAAATAACTCCTAAATAAATGTTTAATATTGAGATATTTCATCAATAGAATGGACCAAGGTGGTTTTCAGTGATGTTCCTTCTTCCTGTAATTGTTTATGTCCTCTGAAAATCTGCTCTGAAGGATTATACAGTACACTCAAAATAGAAATGCTTATGGTTTTGCTTATGAACTGAAGTTATTCTGTTAGTGTATGACTACTTAATATCCATTGAGGCAATAATAACTATGTTTCAAAACTATGTGAGAATTTTTGCCCTAAGAGTGGCAGGGAATTCCATGCTATTTGATGACAGAGGTGTTTCTGGGTACATCATAAGAGAAAAAAAGGATGATTATTTGGAAGAGATAAATAATGTAATCTCCAGTATGACCATCCAAAAGTAAACTTAACTTTGCAAGTTGGTCCTTTCTGCCATTTCTGGCACTTGCCACCACCTGTTCATTTTTAAAATAAAATAAAATATTTAAATTAAAGTATCAGTTGAAATGGAGAATCTGAGAGGGTCAAAGGAAGGTATGTAGGTACATTGATAATCAAGAAAGTACTTTGGGAAATCTAGAAGGTAGGATGGTAAACTTAACTCTGTTTGCACATTACAGTATTAAATTCTGTAATTATAAACTTTATTTACTCCACCCATCCCTAAATTTATAATTGTCTTTCCCAGGAATTTGTGCATAGAATGCTGGACTGTTGATAATATTTTGATGTCATGTACATAATGTCAAAGGGGCTATTCCATATTGCTTATACGTTTGTTTAAAAATGGTGGAATGAGGCTCACTAGATATATGCATAGATCAAAATATGGCATAAATTATTCTTGTCTTTAGATGCCTATTTGCTTTTTCATAATGTTTCTTGCTTAAAGTCTATTGATTTCAAAATATTGTTGCAGAAAGAGGGGATTGTGATACAATCAGACCTTCTTGGTTAGTAGCTGACCTGTGTATTTCTTTCCACCAGTAAATGTACAATGGGCCAATGGACCTGTACAGAACAACCATGCCCCGGCACATGTTCTTTGGAAGGAGGTTCCTTTGTCACCACTTTCGATTCCAAACCATACAGGTTTCATGGTGTCTGCACATATATCCTTTTGAAGGTATTTTACATATTAAAGCTCTTGTTCAACTGCTAATCTCTTTAATTTCTTCCATCACTTAACATTTTCAAGAGTATCTTCTTGGTATGCAGTATTAAGATTATTGTCCTTTAATTAGAACATTCCTTTAAGATTCTCTTTTTAAGGATGTAGAGAAATATTTTCCAGTCCTTGGACCATGGTATTTTTCCCTATATTTTTGTTCCCTATTGTTTCCATGTCAGCCCCTTTTAAAATCTCTATAGGGATTTCCCTAAAGTCTCATTTTTACCAGTTGTTTTGAAGCCTATTTGATGTCCTCCTCAACCACCATTAGTTCCTCCACTCCTCTTCCTTTTCTTTTTCTCAAAAGATAGTGTAATCCAACTTGGCCTTTTTGTACAGGTTTCTTCCCATATATTCTTTCCATCTCCCCCCCCCCCCCCACTTTCACTATCACTGACTCTTTTACAAGCACTTTATGACATAAGAGGTTGGAATCTTCCCATGGTCTCTCAGATATTCTTGAACCCCTTGGTTTTTTCCCCTGTCATTTTCTTCTATACTTTATGAGTTCAGATAAACTATCACTTTTCACTTGTCATTGGAAGTTTATTAGCTTTTGCACAGTCTCTTTTGGCTTTCGTTAGATACCATTTCTTAGCTACTTCGATAGCCTGGCTCCATAACCTTGTTAGATAGCTAGTGTGTTCTTTGTTATTTTCTAGCTCTTGTTTTATGCCTTCTATAAACTAAGAGTGCTACCTTGTTCTTAACTATTCAAATATATGCTCGCTTGAGTGATGTCACTGGGGTTTATTTCAAGCTAAGTAGGTATAGGTCTGCCTCCTAAAATCTTAGTCTGCTTTTAGTATTCACTATTGCAGAATAAAGCTGCCATATTAACTGGTTATGGGGCCATCAAACTCTATGTGCACATATAATTACAGATAAAGGTTTTAGTAAAGATTGTTTTATTTATATAACCGATTTGCAAATCTCACTGCACAGAAAGGCAAAACCTTCATAGGGGAATTAGTTACTTATATTATTCTCATTGTGCTTTTCTTTGTGTCTGTGTGCCTTCAAGTCTGTCTTGATTCTTGGTGACTACCTAGACAAAATCCCTGTAGTTTTTGGAAGAGGTGTGCCATTGGCTACTTCCTAAAGCCGAGAGAGACTGACTGGCCCAAGATCATCCAGCTGGCTTTATGCCTAAGGCAAGGCAAGAATTCACAAACTCCCAGTTTCTAGCTTGTGCCTTAACCATTAGACTAGACTGGCTTTCTATTTTCATTGCAGTATAGCTATTAAAGGGCTAAATAACATTTTTATTAATATCTGCCAATACAGCTTTCTTAAAAACTGAAGCTGTCTCCCTAGCTATCAATGTCAACCTGACTGGTCTAGACCAGTATACCTTTTTTTTTTACCTTTTGAAGATGGAGGCAACATTGACCTCCAGTCACCTTTCTTGTCTTCTTTCTAAAAAAAAAAGTTAAATCAGATCATCAATGAATCATTGTGGTATCCCAGGATGCTGCCCATCTCTTTGTGAAGATTTAAATACATTTATACTATCTAATATAATATTACCTAAATTATTCAACTATGTTTCCATCAAGTTGCAGTCCTGTCCTTCAATCAATCAATCAATCAATCAATCACTCAATCAATCAGAATAGAGCTGGAAGGGACCTTTGAGGTATTCTAGTCCAATCCCCTGCTCAATCAGAAAACCTTATTCCATTTCAGACAAGTGACTGTCCAGTTTCTTCTTAAAAACCTCCAGTGATGAAGCACCTACAATTTCTGAAGGCAAGCTACTCCGCTGGTTAATTGTTCTCACTGTTAGGAAGTTTCTTGTTATTTTCAGGTTGCTTCTCTTCTTGATTAGTTTCCATCCATTGTTTCTTCTCCTTCCCTCTGGTGCTTTGAAAAATAAATTGACCCCCTCTTCTTTGTAGCAGCCTTTCAAATACTAGAATACTGCTATCATGTCACCTCAGTCCTTCTTTTATCTAGACTAGCTAAACCCAAATCCTGCAATCTTCATTCTCTTCTTCACAATTGTCTTGTGGAACACATACCCTCTTGTTAGAAAAGCCCAAAATAGAAGCTAAAATAAGGCTTAGTTTGAATTATCCCTTTCTTCATTTGGATGTAAAAAGTAAAATGTGAATTAAACAAATGTGTTCACAAATATAATTAGTCCAGCGAACCAGGATCCCCTGCATAGTAGCTCCATCCTGAGCATGAATATATGGAATGTTTCTGCAAAATGATGCATGGTTTTATAAAATGCAAACATTTAACATAACTTATAAAGCTGGTAGAGTAGTGATAGAAAAGAAGTGAAATGAGATGTCTTTTTCTCTTCTACAAATATTGAATTTCTTTCTATTCTAGAGCTCTGTGTTACCACACAATGGAACTTTAATGGCTGTATACGAAAAGTCTGGCTTTTCCAATTCAGAGACATCCTTGGCAGCTATCATTTATATCTCAGAAAAAGTAAGTATCCAACTCACTGATAATATTTCACCTGAGAATGTACAAATATAATCAAATGTTGCCATTATAACATAAGAACATTATTCACCCCATTGACATTCTATCTACTTAGTGGTGGATAATGTTTTCCGATACAAATACACAGAGTGCAGAACAGAATGAAAGGTGAGAGAAATATGTGTGCCTAGAAGCAAAAATAATGATGTGAAAAATTCTTCCAAAATTTTATTTTATTTTATTTTATTTTATTTTTCATAACTTCTATACCGCCCCCTCTCCCGAAGGACTTGGAGTGGTGTACAGCCATCTAAAATACGAGTATATAACAATTAAAACACAATTAAAATTAATTAAATTAATGGCCAATTAAAATATGATTATAAACATTTAAAAATTTAGAAGCAATTTAAAATTACAAATTTAAAACTGATTAAAACCAATTAAAATCCCCAACCGATAGTACTAGGCCAGACCAGCTTGTTGGAACAGAAAGGTCTTCAGTGTGTGCCAGAAGGTCTGTAGGTCCGTGATGGTCCGGATCTCTGGGGGCAGTTCGTTCCAAAGGGAGGGTGCCCCCACAGAGAAGGCTCGGACCCTTGGGGCTGCCAGACGACACCGTCCTGACAATGGAACCCCAAGGAGGCCAGCCCAGTGGGAATGCACAGGTCAGCGGGAGGCTGACAGTGGCAACAGGCGGTCCATTGACTTGGTTTGCACATTATGCAAAGATTTAATCTGTTTAACCATAACTTTATTATGTAAATAAAAATTGAGTAGTTCTCAAAATCAGTTTGTGGAGTTCCTGGTGTGGTCAATCTCACAAGATTTTAGTATTTTTGACTGAAATATCATGAGATACTGTAATTCTTTCCCAAAATTGTAAAGGTTTTAGGTGCAAATACTAAAAACTGTGAAATTTGATGGATTTGGTTTCAAGAAGGCTATTTTATTTGCGTATATTTTATATTCTAAATCTAGTCATAGAAAAGTTCAATATTTTGCTGCTCTTAGAACTAACCCTGGCTTCTAATTAGGATTCTGTTTTATACACAGGAGAAAATTGTGATTTCCAAGAATGAAGTATTCAATGATGAGAATGAACTTAAGTGGTTACCTTACACATCAGGTAAGAGAAGGAAGAACAAGCATTCAATAACTTGATGGTTTTGCCAACAATGGGCATATTACCTGTATATGTTTTCTATGTTAATTGTATTAAGATGCATTATATTCCAGCTAGGTGGAGGGATATTTTAATAAACACAGCCTAAAAGCAAAGTTTGCAAAAAGTTATGTGTTCAATTTAAATCATGATTTAAATAGATAAATTGCATTCAATATAATTTGGTTATCTAATCTATTTTATTTTAGGGGACATCACCATATTCAGACAATCATCAACTCACATCCAGATGCACACTCCTTATGGGCTGGAGATACTAATTCAAACTGGTACAATATTTCAGACTTACATTAAAGTTGGACGCCATTTCAGAGGCACGACCCGAGGTAAACAGTTTCTTGATTGGTTTCTCTTCCTGAAAGCTGAAAGCCCTTGTCAAAGAATATTAATGCCCTGGGAAAATATTTTCAGAGTTTTATTTTCTACTAATGTAAATAGATGAACCTTTCTATTGAGAATTTATTTTGGGAATGGGACATAGATATCATTATTGTTAACACCACTATCCTCTTTCAAATCAGTCCAAACCTGTGGAACAAGCCATTCCTACAGGGATTTCTTTACTGAATCTGGAAGCCACACAATATTGAGGTGAAGTACAGATGGATTTTCTGTGCCATACTTGAAGGGAATCTAGATTGTTGAAAGCATTTCCCATAGTTATTAATCAGGAGTTATTTTGATTCTCTTCACTATCTCCTTGTTTTGAGACTGATATATTGATTTTATTATTTTTGTATTTAAGGAATGAATTAAGCTGCCCAATTCAGAGGGGGGGAGGGAGAGAGAGAGAGAGAGAGGGAGGGAGCACAGATGCTCAATAGAACAAAACAGTCATCACAGGCTCACACACACACATGTTTTGTTTCACAGAAAACAAAAGTATAAAGCTATTTAAATTGTAACCTGTATAAAGACAAAACCAATGTCATGAGCACCTGTGGCAAAACTGGGACTGCTTGTGCTAAGGACATTATATATAAATAAATAAGAAAAGTTCACAAGTTCTCAAGTGTGATTGTTATCTACATTGCACTGTGTAACTACAAATAAGGAATGTGCTACCTCATGCATTATTCTGAGTACACATCTTCCTTAGGAACTGTCCTAAGGATGCAGAGCTCAGTTGAAACAAGAGTTTAGTTTAATTCATCTGTATTATATGATGTTTAATTCTATTTGATAGAAGCATCTTTCTCTTCATGTGTATAGTGTAAATTCCATTCTTCTCAACAAAGGTTCAGCTTAGACTTGATTAGATATATATTTTATCTTAACTAAAAAAAAACCTGGAATGAAAGTGAATATGGCCTGAGGACATATTCCAATTGTTACAAGCATAGGTAATGATCAATGCTATCACTGACCTTTTATGCATACTTCTCCTATACTGGTAAGACTTGGAAATAATAGCAACAGGCATCTGTCCTTTTGTAGAAACTATTTTAGTAACTGAAGTACTCTATGAACTACATCTGGTGCAAGCAAGAAATTACACACACAAGTAGTCCTTTACTTATGACCAGAATTGAGCCCAAAATTTATGTTGCTATTAACATAAATGTTAACAAATTTACTTAATAAATGTTAAGTAAATTTTGCCCCATTTTAGGACCTTTCTTGCCACAGTTGTTAAGTGAATCACTGCAATCACTGCAATCACTGTGTTAAGTTAGTAACACAATTGTTAAGTGAATCTGGTTTCCCCATTGACTTTGCTTGCCAGAAAGTTGATCACATGACCCCAAGGCACTTCAACAGTCATAAATATGAGTCAATTGCCAAGCATCTGAATTTTGATCACATGACCATGGGGATGCTGCAACAGTTATAAGCATGAAAAATGGTCATGTCACTTGTTTCAGTGCCATTATAATTTTGAAAGGTCACTAAATGAACTGTTGTAAGTCGAGAACTTCCTATACTGGTGCCCAAAATATAAAACTTTTTTTAAAGGAACAAAGTACTTACACATGTCATGGGAATCAATATTTTTCATTACTGATATATATAAAAATATCCTTCCTTTTTAATCATTATTACTTCCTCATTTCACCAGGGTTATGTGGTAACTACAATGGAGAAACCACAGATGACTTCATGACCAGCATGGATATTACTGAAGGAACTGCTCCTCTTTTTGTGGATTCTTGGAGATCCGGGAATTGTCCTCCTGCTATTGAGCGAGATACAGATCCTTGTTCTATGAGTCAGCTGAACAGTATGTAAAGTCTTTGGTCCTTTGTGGGCATGAGAGATGGGAGAAGATGTGAATTGTGATAAATATACACAAGAAAGGTCATTGAAATATTCCCCCAAAAACGGTTTTCATGTGGGGACGAGAAGAAATGCTTATGAATAAGACTTCTAGGAATAATACCATCTGATGGTTATTTGTTTGTTTGTTTCATTCTGGTTACCTCATGGCTCCTTTTAAAAGATTTGAAAAATGGTGCTTGAAAAGCAGTGTACTGTAGCGCCTTTCCCTCCTGTATCCTTTCCTGATCTAAATAATCTCTCCCTCAAGAGAAGCCGCTACAATTCTTGGTTATGGTTCTCTCATGGCTGTATTCAAAAGATTCTAGATCAGGGGTGGGCAAACTTTTTGATTCGCGGGCCACAATGGTTTCTAAAATTTGACAGGGGCCGGGCCAGAATAGGATGCGATGCAATGGCGCCATTTCATG